>CAUYPK010115237.1:0-92530 GCA_963574355.1 Loris lydekkerianus
TCCTGCAATCCCATTACTGGGCATCTACCCAGAAGGAAAAAAAAAATCCTTTTATCATAAGGACACTTGCACTAGACTGTTTATTGCAGCTCAATTTACAATCGCCAAAATGTGGAAACAGCCTAAATGCCCACCAACCCAGGAATGGATTAACAAGCTGAGGTATATGTACACTGTGGAATACTATTCAGCCATTAAAAAAAAATGGAGACTTTATATCCTTCGTATTAAACTGGATGGAAGTGGAAGATATTATTCTTAGTAAAGCATCACAAGAATGGAGAAGCATGAATCCTATGTACTCAATTTTGATATGAGGACAATTAAAGACAATTAAGGTCATGGTGGGGGTGGGGGAAGGGGAGAGCAGAGAGAGAAAGAAGGAAGGAGGGGTGGAGAAAGGAAGAGCAGAAAGAGGGAAGGAGGGAGGGGGTGGGGCCTTGGTGTGTACCACAACTTTTAGGGGCAAGACACGATCGTAAGAGGGACTTTGCCTAACAAATGCAATCAGTGTAATCTGGTTTATTGTACCCTCAATGAATCCCCAACAATAAAAAAAAGAAAAAAAAAAAAACCCATTAACTCTCCTCTTCACTTCAGTCCCCCATAACCACCCCTCCACTTTGTTTCTATGAATTCGATTATTTTAGATGCCTCATGTAAGTGAAATCATACAGTATTTGTCTTTTTATGACTGGCTTATTTCACTTAGCACGATGTCCTCAAGTTTTATCCATAATGAAGAAAGTGACAAGATTTCCTTTCTTCTGCTTTTTTTTGAGACAAGATCTCACTCTGTTGCTTGTGCTAGAGTATAGTGATATGGTCATAGCTCATGCCAACCTCAAACTCTGTGCTCAACTGATCCTCCAGCCTCAGCCTTCTGAGTACCTAGGACTACAGGTATGCACCACCATGCCTGGCTAATTTTTTGAAGAGACAAGGTCTTGCTATGTTGCTCAGGCTGGGCTCAAGCAATCTTCCCTCTTCAGCTCCCAGCGCACTAGGATTATAGGCATGCAACCCGTTGTCCAACCTCCTTGCCTTTTTTTTTTTTTTTTTTTTTTTTTAGAGACAGAGTCTTATTTTGTCACCCTCGGTAGAGTGCCGTAGCATCACAGATCACAGCAACCTCAAACTCTTGGGCTTAGGCGATTCTCCTACCTCAGCCTCCTGAGTAGCTGGGACCACAGATGCCCGCCACAACGCCCAGCCATTTTTTTGTTGCAGTTTGGCTGGGGCCAGGTTTGAACTTGCCACCTCCCTCGGTTATGTGGGGCCGGTGTCCTACTCACTGAGCCACAGGGGCTGCCATTGCTAACCTCTTTGCTTTTTAAGGCTGAATAATATCCACTGTATGTATATGCTCCATTGTTTATCCATTTATACTTAGAGAGATTTTTGACTTACTTCTACTTTCAGCTATTACAAATAGTGCTGCTATGGACATGGGTGTGAAAGCAGATTGATATTCTTTTCTTGAGGTATTTCTTCACATCCTAGCTTAAGGCTTTCTATTTTAATTACCTAAATTCTTAAGTCTGTTTCACAGAAATCTATAAACCTCAAAAACAGTTAACTTTTTTAACATTGCATTTTGTTTAGAACTATGAAGTATGTACTTATTTATTTTTTCTTCCCTTTTATTCCCAGTCCTCTCTTCAACCACAGATAAACATTAAAATATGTTTTATGTGTATTCATTTGTTTGTATAAATTCATGTAAAATGTTTTATTTTATGTCAATGTTTTTTTTTTTTTTTTTTTTTGAGGCAGAGCCTCAAGCTGTCGCCCTGGGTAGAGTGCCGTGGCATCACAGCTCACAGCAACCTCCAACTCCTGGGCTTAAGCGATTCTCTTGCTGCCACAACGCCCGGCTATTCTTTGTTTGTAGCAGTCATTGTTGTTTGGCAGGCCCAGGCTAGATTCGAAACCCGCCAGCTCAGGTGTATGTGGCTGGCACCTTAGCTGCTTAAGCCACAGGCACCGAGCCTATGCCACTGTTTTTAATTATATAAAGCATTCTTGTGTCACTGGGACTTTGTTGTTAAGATCCAGCCATGTTGTTGTGTGTCATGTGATCACTTACTTCCACCTCTTATAGAATCCATTCTCTGTGGTGTGGGACTTCCCCATTTGACTTTCCACCTAAGATTTCCTCGAATTTCCTGCCACCACTAATGCCCACTTAATGACCTGTTTAAGAAGTTCTTTGGGGCGGTGCCTGTGGCTCAGTGAGCAGGGCGCCGGCCCCATATACCGATGGTGGTGGGTTCAAACCCAGCCCCGGCTAAACTGCAACAACAACAACAACAACAAAAATAGCCGGGTGTTGTGGTGGGCGCCTGTAGTCCCAGCTACTCAGGCAGCTGAGGCAAGAGAATCGCCTAAACCCAGGAGTTGGAGATTGCTGTGAGCTGTGATGTCATGGCACTACCAAGGGTGATAACGTGAGACTGTTTCTAAAAAAATAAAAAAGAAGTTCTTTGGAGGTGAATTTCCAGAAGCAGAACTGGTAGGTCACAGGGTATGCAAACAAGTCCTATCAGACTACTATCCACCATGACAGTACCAGGTGACGCACCCACCAAGAGTACACCAATTCCTCCACAATTTTTGCCATGACCAGTGTAATGTGACATCTCATTGCTGTCTGAGCATTTTTGCACAGATCTGTTAGTATTTTGGGTTTCCTCTTCTATACTCTGTCTGTTCTTTTCTTTGGCCACATTTCTCTTGGGATCCTAGGCTTCCTGTTAACTTACAGGAGATCTTTGCACATTTTAAATATTAGTCCCTTGGTTTTAGATGCTGTAAACTTCTTTGCTCAATGCCATTAGTCTATTACCTTTATCCATGATAGGCACTTGTTGAATAAAAAGCCTTACTTTTAACTTCTTCTTGGTTTTGTTCTAATGCTTATGCTTGAGGAGGGAGTTTAAGAAGTCCTTTTCCAACCCTAGATCACAAGGGTATTTTCTTAATCGTTGTTTTCTATGACCCTGAAACCTCTCCTACTTAAACTACCAATCTGTCTGCAGTCTCAGTCTACCTTTGCATGTGGAATTAGGTAGCAACCCAATTTTAATTTTCTTCAAATAGTAGCAACCCAATTTTAATTTTCTTCAAATAGTAAACAGTTTTCCATCATTGACTAAAATAGTTTCTCCTTTGTTCACTAGATTTGTGGTATCATTTCTGCAATAACAATGGTCCACGTGGTCCATGCAGTCATGAGGCTATCTCTGTTCTATTTGTCTATTACTTCACTAAAACCAGTGTTTTTATTATTATGGTTCTATATTTCCCCTTATTCAACAGGAGAAAAGTTCCCTCTTTACTATTGTAAGGTTCTGAACCTTTGTGACATCAGATGAATTTTAGAATAATTATGGATTTGCTCAGAAAATTCACCTAGAAATCTGATTGGCATCACACTGAATTTATGATCAAGAGAAATGGCATCTTTTTTATAAGTCATGCGATCTAAAAGCATGAACTGTCTCTGTTTTTAGATCATCTTCTGTTTCATTTACTAGTGTAAAAGTGTTTCCAGTCAGAGAAATTAATGTTTTTCCTTAGTTCCTACACTCTAGGATTTTTTGTTTTTGTTTCTGAGACAGGGTCTCCTTTTGTCACCCAGACAAATAGGGTATTGTTTTTAATACCCTATTTGTTCTAATGAGCTAATATTTAATATTTTGTATATTTTATATTTTATGTTCATAAACAAAATGAGGCTATACTTTTCTTTCTTTCTTTCTTTTTTTTTTTTGTAGAGACAGAATTTCACTTCACCACCCTCAGAAGAGTGCTGTGGTGTCACACTGCTTATAGCAACCTCCAACTCCTGGGCTTAGGTGATTCTCTTGCCTCAGCCTCCCAAGTAGCTGGAACTACAGGTGCCTGCCACAATGCCTGGCTATTTTTTTGTTGCAGTCTGGCTGGGGCCAGGTTTAAACCCACCACCCTCGGTATATGGGGCTGGCGCCCTGCCCACTGAGCCACAGGCGCTGCCCGAGGTTATACTTTTCTTTCTTGTATTATTTTTCCCTGGCTTTGTAGGTCTTCTGTTTCTCCTGTTATATGACTATAGTACTCTCTGAATAATGACTAGACATACTAGAAATGTTAGCTATCTAACAATACTATCCTCTGTTAGAAAAATGAGGTGATTTTGTAAGATATAATAAAAAGAACAGACTCAGACAGAAACTCTAAGAGTCCTGACCAACACTGCATACTATCTAAGAAGTCATTCAATGTTGTGACTTAATTTGCCTAAATTTAATTATATCATCTTCTTTTGAAATATCAAGACACAGACACAAGAATGCAAGTCACTTGTTTAAGGTCCCCCAGTTAATACCGGAGCAACTAGAATCCTATTCTTCTCTTGCCCAGCCTTGTGCTCCTACAAAAATGTATGTTTGCAAATGCTAACTCTACTACCTCTAAGTTGTTCGGTGATGGGTATATTCCATTTCAAAAAATAAAAGTAAATCAAGCATTTCTTTCTTGCCTACAATATACCCAGGAACACACTAAATGTTATAAAGGACAAATCATTTCAAATAATTATAAAAATATTTAATGAATATTTACTTCACTAAGCAAAAATCTGTCTTGGTTATCTGTGTCTATTTAACATTCCACTATGACACACAGATCTATCCTCCATAAGATTTGACAACTCACCTTTCCCACAAGCTGTACAATTTCAGCCAGGTCTTCTTCTTCTTGCAGAATCTCCTTTGCTTTGGTCCTCAGAGGAACAAACTCTGTGAAGTGTTTGTCATAGTACTCGTCCAAGGCACGCATGTACTTGCTGTAGCTTATGAGCCAATTGACAGAAGGGAAATGCTTACGTTGAGCTAATTTTTTATCTAAGCCCCAGAACACCTAATAAAAAATAAACAAAAAAAACTCAGTAAATTTTCATAAAAAACAAAAGTTAAAAAAATTAAAGTACACATATGTATTTGTTTTTCCTGTACTATATACAATCCTACAATTTGTTGGTCACATCACATACCAAGTATAATTGAAATAGAAAAAATAAAAATGTAGCTCTTTCATTTTTAGAGGGGGGTAATACCTACAAACCAAATTCAAAGTTTATCTGAATTTCCTTAATAGTATGTCAAATCTGATAGCAAAAAGGACAATTAATTGATACTTTGGAAGATTATTAAGGTACAATATAAACAGATAAACACAAAAAGGTTTCTTTCAATGGAATAGACACTTCACTTGGATTAGAAACCTCTAAATATTCTGATTAAATTCAGTTCCCTGGCCTGGTGCGGTGGCTTACGCCTGTAATCCTAGCATTCTGGGAGGCCGAGGCAGGTGAATCGCTTGAGCTCATGCATTTGAGACCAGCCTGAGCAAGAGTGAGACCCTGTTTCTACCAAAAATGAAAAACTGAGACAAGAGGATTGCTTGAGCCCAAGAGTTTTGAGGTTATCTTGAGCTATGACGCCATGGCACTCTACCAAGGGCGACAAAGTGAATAAATAAATGTCTCAAGTAAATAAATAAATGAATGAAATAAAATAAACTTAAATAAATTCAGTTGCCTACTATTAAGAGCCAATCCGATAAGATCTGACAGTAATTTTTCTGAAGCTAAACATTCACAGGTATTTTATACATTCTTAACTTTGGTCCCTATTTCCCCACAACTTACAAGTCAAAATTTTAGCAAATGTTAAAGACCTTGAGAATTGTAAATTTAGCCTCTGCCATTGCTTTTTATCTAATACTGACAGAAACATAGGTAAATATGTCATCTTCCCCACAAAAATAACACACATATACATATCATTTCTTTTTTTTTTTTTTTTTTAACTGTAACTCTGATTTGTAGACACCTTTTATTTAGGCTTCTTTCAATGACCAAGCTGGCTAACTATCCACTAAAATTCATGCCTTATCACTGGGAAGCAACTGCCTGTGCTGAAACTGCATTTTTTTTATCCTTTCTTTGATCTGGCATGGCTAATAGAAAAAGTGAAGTGACTACATTACTTCTGAGTCCAATGTTCAAAAAGTGGTAGTTCCTCTCCAGTTTCCGATTGTACCAGCCAGAAGCAAATGATTATCAGGACACATGAAGGTGGAGCCACAAGATGGAAGGAATCCTGAACTCTGAATTATTACTGGGTGGAAGAGAGGACTGTACCACATTGTGAGGAGAAATAAACTTTTGAGTTTTTTCCATTATACTTATATTTGTTTCTATATTAGGGTTACTCTAACTTAAAAGAGAGTATTACTCTAACACTACAAAAACTTTGCTACCTGGACATATTTTCCATTTATATGCTGTTAAGTTTATTACAAATTGCAGGTAGAAAAAAAAGATTATTAAAGGCTCCCAGTGTTAAAAATGCTGCTAAAACAGACTTTACTATTGCCTAGTCTTTAGAGACTAAGAGCTTCACAATAATTACTGTACATTAGATAACATTTAGAACGGGGAGGGAGGCAGAGGGCGAAAGGCTCAGAAGTTGACTGTGCTAGGGAAAGACATACTTGAACAATACCAAGAGTAGCAGATGTAACTGGATCAGAAAAATCACCACCAGGTGGAGAAACTCTAAATTAAAAGAAAAAAATACAGTCATTAGAAATGCTTATGAAAAATAACATGTATAAAAGCCAATTTTCCTGAAAGTCAATTTAAATGTAAATGACTTTAGAAATGACCTGTAGAAAGAAAATCTTAAAAAACAATTTTAAACAAAAGCCAGTATTTAAGTTGCAAATAAGAATGACAACTATTGAACACCTTCTAGTGTACGAAAGGAGACAGATATTTTATTATTATCAGTTTCATTATTCTAAGCAAATAGATGAAGCAGGAAGGTCAGAAAACCTCCAAGAATAAACTATGGCACTATGTAGTGATCAGGAAGCTTTACTTGTTTTTATTGCAATGTGTTCTCAGCTTATTATGTCCATAACTTTCTAAATTATTCCTAAGATACTGTGACTTAAGTATAATAAACCAGTGAACCAGAGCATGCAGAGATGACCTGAACATGTGTACCTTCAAAGAGTTCTATAGGGGACACTACTCCTAGAGGAAGCTAAATATTCTCTCTAAAATAAACGACTTCTTTTGAAAAGTAAATAGTTTGGGTCCTTACGCTCCTACAATGCTGACGCTCCCTTCTCTTTCAGGATTTCCAAGACATTTCACTCTGCCTGCTCGCTCATAAAAAGAGGCCAGACGGGCACCAAGATATGCAGGATATCCACTATCTGAAAAAGGAAAAGGGATTTAAAAAGAGAGGTTCTAAGGCAGCCCCCTCCCCAATCCTATCAGTCTTACCTATGTAATAAGCATTACAGAGACTTACCTGCAGGCATTTCAGCTAAACGACCAGAGATTTCTCGAAGGGCTTCAGCCCATCTAGAAGTGGAGTCAGCCATCATACTGACATGATAGCCCATGTCACGGAAATATTCTGACAGTGTAATTCCTACATTGGGAAGAATATTGTAAGTTACAACACTAGAATATAAAATCCTGACTTTTTGACTCTTAAGAAAACATTAAAGCAGTAAGTACAGGAGGTACGCTTACTTTCTACCGTTCTTTCTCTTCCTCTGGGCATACAGCTACTAGTATCCTGTGCATTTAGATATGGCTATGTAGCTTACCTCTGGCTAATGGAACGTGAGTCAAATGAATGTGTTCTATGGCCTAGCTTACTCTTCCACATTCTTTCTTTCTTCTGGTCTATTGACATGGAGAGAACTATAAGGTGCCCTTAAAGCCATGTATTAAAAACAAGATGACCTCTTTTTAGTGTGGATCCCAGCCTGGAACGACAGAGTTAAGGAGCTCTTTGGACACCTGAAATAAACATCTATTATACTGAGAAAATCTATGTTTGGAATTATTTGATGCCATTGCTTAGCCTGCCCTAATATAATACACATTTTAGAAAGCAAGAAAAGACTTTTTGCTACTTTTTCATGAAATAATTAAGTCTGAAATTAATTCTTTTTTAAATTTCAGATTAATATAAGGATACATACAATTAGGTTACATTGTTTGCATTTGTTGTATAATGTGAATTATAATTCAGTCCTTCACCCAGGAGGTGTGCCACATACCCCAACACTGTACCCATTAGGTGAGTTTACTGAGCCCCCCACCCCCCTTCTTGAATCTAATTGTGATTTTCTCTTGTGTGGTGAAATTAATTTCCAAATGTAGCTTTTGTCTTCATATCATATACACACACCTGTGCACATACAAATACCCTTCAAATAATATACATAGGAAAAATGCTAGCTTATTGTTAAGAAATACAGATTGGGCTGGGCATGGTGGCTATATGCATATAATTCTAGCACTCTGGGAGGCTGAGGCAGGAAAATACCTTGAGTTCAGGAGTTTGAGACCAGTTTAAGCAGGAGCAAGACCCTATCTCTGCTAAAACTAGAAAAAATAGCCAAACATTGTGGTAGGTGCCTGTAGCCCCAGCTACTTGGGAAGCTGAGGCAGGAGGATCACTTAAACTCAAGAATTTGATATTGCTGTGAGCTAGGCTTGATGCCATAGCATTCTAGCCTGTGTAACAGAATGAGACTCTGTCTCAACAAAACAAAATAAAACAAAAAAAGAAAAGAAAAAAATACAGATTGAATAGGTATCGAATAAAACAATAACAGTTAAAATGTCAGTTGTAAAATCTGGGTGCTAGATACATGGGTGTTCACTGTAATATTCTTTCAATTTTTCTATATGCTTGATAATTATCCTAAGAATGTGTTGAAAAAAACTAACATTGAAGATGTGGAGAAAAGGAAATTTATCTGCTATTAAGCCTTTTGAAGGGCTATCAGAACTTAATATCTGCAATCTGCACTACCATTTGTATTCTCAGGAACTTTACTTCTAAGGAATTATCCCACAAAAATGTGCCCACAAGAAACATGCCCACAAAACACACAAAGAACAATGTAATGAAACACACATGAGGATGTTTTAGTGCTACATTGCATGTGGTAGCAAAAAACTGTAAGTAACGCAAGTGCTAGCCAAAGTATGGTGGTTAAATAAATATGACTATATCCATACAAAGGGATAGTGTGCAACCATTTAAAAGAATGGGGTAGATTTCCTGTCTTAAAATGGCAGATGAAAACATTACTACCATACAGAGAGAGTGTGAAATACAGAAATACAAACTCAATCATTAAAAACTTGACGACACGTTTAGTTCCATGATACAATAACAAACAAAGCTTAGTACCTAAATGAGATGAACACCAAACAAGAGTGTAGGAAAACACCAAGAGTCCATCTCAGGCTGTCTATCTCAGATAAAGCCTCCTTAAATAGGGTACATCCTGAGGAGCAAAACCAAGAATCCTTTTTTGGGAAAACTGAAAGAAGCTACACGGCAGGAGTTTCTTGGATCCAGTTTGGCATCAAGGAGGAGGGAGATGGGGATGAATGGAACACATGTAGCACTCCCATTTTCACTAAGTGAAAAATGGTTGAGTCAGGGTGGAAGAGAAAGAATTCACAGTGAATGGTTTTACAGCTGCTGCTTTCTGTTGGCAGGAAAGAAGTAAAGAGTAAAATAACTTGCTTATACTGCTGTATTCCAGAACAAATTTCACAGATTATGATGACAAATACCTGCTACCCTGGACCACAGTCACAGCCATCTCTTCCTATCTCCTACAAAGATGAGTCATGGTAATAATAAATATCAGCATAGTATATCTAAAGAAAGATAAAATAAGGGACAAAAAGACAGAAGAATACAGTGATGATCAAATAATCTGCCAAGGCACAGATGAAAATTGTGACTATAGTTAGTTAAGAAAAGAAAACCTTAATAATGCATCCTACCACAATATAAAATTGTAGGAAACATATAGTGAGATAAGAAGACAAGTTTCAGAAACCAGGAACTTAATAACAACTGGAAGAAAAAATAAACACTATAGAAATGAAGGTTTCATTAGAAGAAACACAGAATAAACACCATCCATCCTATGAACAAACACACAAAAGGCTAATTAAAAGGATTAGAGAAGAAATGATACATACGGAAAACGTAACAGAGATTTAGTATGTCTATTTGGCATATATGAAGAAGACAGCCATAATGGAAGAGGGAAAAAATTTTAGATACAATTCTCAAAAATTTTCCAAAATAAAGATATATTCATAGATTAAAAGGGTACATGATATGTCTCAGGAAAAATTTATCAAAACTGTCAATACTAGAATATATCCTAATAAAGTTATGAGACTTCAAATTTAAAGAGATTCTTTTGGAAAACAAGAAAAATCACTATAAAGAGTAAAAAGCAGGATACCCTCAGATCTTTCCCCAGCATTTAACACTAGATTAAGAAATATTGGCGACGCGTGTAGCTCAGTGGGTAGGGTGCCGGCCACATGCATCAGGGCTGGTGGGTTCGAACCCAGCCTGGGTCTGCTAAAACAAACAAGCAAAACTAGCCAGGCATTGTAGGCTCCTGTAGTCCCAGCTACTTAGGAGGCTGAAGCAAGAGAATTGCTTGAGCCCAGGAGTTTGAGGTCGCTGTGAGCTGCAACGTCAGGGCACTCTACTGAGGGCAACAAAGTAAGACTCTGTCCCAATTAAAAAAAGAAAAAAAGAAAGAAACATTGATCCAAGAATTTTATACTCTGCAAACTACTGCTAAAAGTTCAAAGTCAATAGAAAAAAAATCAAATTTATGAAGAAATAAGAATTCAGGGAATATAGCATCCGTGAGCCTTTCTTTAACAGATTCCCAAAAGCCAAATTTTAGCCAATCAAGAAATGAATGCAGGCTCAACACCTGTAGCTCAGTGAGAAGGGCACCAGCTGCATACACTGAGGCTGGCAAGTTCAAGCCCTTCCCGGGCCTGCCAAACAACAATGACAACTACAACCAAAAATAGCTGGGCGTTGTGGTAGGTGCCTGTAATCCCAGCTACTTGGGAGGCTGAGGCAAGAGGATTGCTTAAGCTCAAGAGTTTGAGGTTGCTCTGAGCTGTGAAGCCATGGCACTCTACCGAGGGCAACACAGTGAGATTCTGTCTGAAGAAAAAAAAAAAAAAAAAAAAAGAATAGAATAGTCATCAAAGAAAGCTAATGATGTCTGTTTGGTGGTCCAGCCCTGATATTATTCACCACTACTTCATGAAACATGGTGAAGTGACTACAGTGGATGTCTACACCATTCAAATGGATATAAGGAGGATATTTGTGATTAAGCAGCCAAGAGAGGTCAACAAAGACAGGCCAGTCCTCTTACAAGACAAGGCTGTTGCACAAACAATACTGTTCAAACTAAGAAGCTGGACTTGGAATCTGTCACCCACCATATTCACCAGACGTTGCACCAACTGACTACCACTTCTTCCAGGATTTGGGTCCTTCTTCTTGCAAGGAAAAATACAGTAGAACCTCTATAAGTTGACCACTCAAAAACTGGTCAACACAGCAAGAGGTACTCAACATAAGGAACTAGGCTTACTGTACTGGTATGTACATGAGGGGCATGTCCAGTCTATGAAAATTAAGTCAACTTAAGGAGGTGGTCAGTGTAGGGAACTATGGAGGTTCTTCTTATCCGATTCTCAGCAAGTTGTGGAAAATGACTTGCAATATCATCGCAACTCACTCTCCATGCTTCTTCATTGCTGGCAGACACAAGCCACTGTTCAGACAAAAAACTATGTTCAGAAATCATTCTTGTGGTTCCCCCCAGGTGCATGGTATTTGGAAATAAACCTTTCCCTTATTAATCTACAAAAAACAAAACAAAACTATGTTCATTGTTTAGGTAGTTTAGGTGTGTACTTCTACTAATTACACTGTTTCTGCTTTGAGATATAACAGACTAAACTTTTCATTCAAAATTGACCCTTTCATATTGAATGACCCAATAATACAAATTACAGAAGTATGGTATATTTAAAGATAGATTGATGGTTAAACATGTAATGAAAAAAAGATAGTAGAAGAAATAGTACATCATTTTATGGTCATTAAAAACACTGGGACATGGCCAAGCTCGGTGGCTCACGCCTGTAAATCCTAGCACTCTGGGAGGTTGAGACGGGTGGATTGCTTGAACTCAGGAGTTCAAGACCAGCCTGAGCAAAAGTGAGACCCTGTCTCTACTAAAAACAGAAAAAAACTGAGGAAAGAGGATGGCTTGAGCACAAGTTGGAGGTTGCTGTGAGCTATGACTCCACGACACTCTACGCAGGGTGACAGCTTGGGACTCTGTCTCAAAAAAAAAAAAAAAAAAAGAAAGAAAGAAAAAATTGGGGTAGCTCTATGAATGTCTTATACTCAGTTGCTCTCAAAATATAGTAAGTAAAATATTTTTTTGAAAGCTAGGGATGTGCTTGTATATAAAGAAGTATTTTAGAATGAAAGAAAAAAGTTCTTGCTGGCAGGAGTGTGGAGAAAAGGGACACTGTTACACTGTTGGTAGGATTACAAAGTAATACAGCCTTTTTGGAAAGAAGTATGAAGAATACTTAAAAAATCAAAAGTACACCTTCCACTTCCGCAGTCCCATTACTAGGCATCTACCCAGAAGAAAAAAAATCATTTTACCGTGAGAGGTATATACTAGAATGTTTATTGCAGCTCATTTCACACTTGCCAAGATGTAGAATCAATCCAAGTGCCCATCAACACATCAATAGACTAATATGTATGCCATGGAATACCATTCAGCCATAAAAAGAAAAAGCCTTTATATCTTTTGTATTAACCTGGATAGAGTTGGAGAACACTCTACTTAGTAAGGTATCACAAGAATGGAAAAGCTAGTACCCAAGGTACTCAAATATGAAACCAATAGACAAACAAATACATTCCTATGCAAAAGAAAAACACAAACTCAAGTGGGGGGAAGGAGGAAGGAAGAAGATTGGTGTGCTCTCACCTAATAGGCCCAATGTAAGGGTGGGTATATGGCACACTCTGTGGGTGAGGAACACAACTACAACTTAGATTCTACCTAACAAACACAGACCATGTACCTCCCATTAATCTGAAAAAAAAAAAACAAACAAACCCCACAACCCCCCCCACACACAATATAACCTAATGGGAAGTTAGGTTAAATTAATTATTAATCATATGAATCTTAAAAAAAAGTTATTTGGAAAAGAAAAAGTTTGGTGATAGCTTTAAACTTAAGAATAGATGATAATTGCTTTTATTCCAATTTATATACTCACCAGTATAAATAGAGGCTTCTCTAGCAGCAACAGGCATGTTGGAGGTATTGGCTACCAAAGCTGTCCTCTTCATAATTGATTCTACTTTACCATCAACTTCCATTGTGAGCTAGAAGTAATACATCTATTAGTGATCCTCTCATTTCAAAAGGTAACACTTTAGTCCTTTTTTCTTTTACAATTTGCCCATATTTAATCCCTCTTATAATCAGTGTTCCCAAAGTAATATTCCCCATCACTTTCATCACTCTTCCCTGCTTCATAGTGCTATGAAGAAGATATATTTATTTCTATTTCATAAATGAAATACATTATATTTTGAAAAAATATTACTACGATAACCTTGTAGATCATAAAGTTTATATCTTAAGTGTTTTGTCTATTTCATTTCTCCCAGTAAAAGAAAATCAACAGAACACAAAGAGAAAATTTCTGGTGTTTAATTTTGAATAATTCAAATTTCCATCCTTGAATATATAAGTTTAATCACAAATATAATTTTAAAGTTCCTTAAGAGATCCTCAATGAATGAGAGCATTGCTCCAGACCTAACACAAAGCTTTATTAATTGCCAATGAACATTGATTAGTAGTATTTTCTCTAAATTATTATTTAAAACTTTATATGCACAGACCTCTGGGAAGTCTCGCAGAACTTCAGACATCTCGTTTCCTCTTTCACCACATCCCACATAGATGATTACATCACTGTTGGAATACTTGGATAGAGACTGTGATATCACTGTCTTTCCACAGCCAAAAGCCCCAGGGATAGCAGTAGTTCCTCCCTGTACACACCTGAACAAAGAAAACAAGGCACAGGTTACTCATCCTGACAGATAAAGCAGGTAAGTAACACAAAAATACAAGTTAAAGAAAGCACTCTGAAATATTTTTATCTATACATACACGTATAAAAATCTACAGATATAACAACTGCTTCCCTGCTTTGTACCTATAATAATAAGTATATATTTTATTATTCTTAATCATTTCTATTATCTTTAGTGGTTGAAAAGTAAAAGTGTATTCTATAAGTTGGAGGAGTATATAAATAATAAGGTACATAATATAATGCTATTCTGAACACTTATGTTAACTGATGAAAAGAATACAGAAATTAAATTTAAAAGAAAAATAACTTTTGAAAATAGCCTTCAGAGGCAAAAAAATAAGATCTAAGATATTCCTATCCTGCTATGAAGTTTAATTATCAAAGAGGTTTTTGTTAAGATGCTAAGTTCCCTTTTATCCATTAATAATTAATTTTGGAGTACTTCCTAAGGACTAAAAACTGTGCTTGGAGATGCTGCAGAGACAACATTAAACAAGACAGCAATGTTTCTGTACTTGCTTAGCTCAAATCACCCCCCCTCCCCCCTTGATATAAACTAGAGAGTGATTATAGGACCACTTAGCAGCCACTTTCAAACTTTCTTTAAAAAGTGGCAGTGGAGAGTGAAATCCCTTTAGGGAAGAAAAAGTGGATGTCACTTTGGGTTGTGTGTTCGTACACTGAGCATGTATGGTTGGGGAGAGTCCAGGCATGAAGAAATGGGATGTAACATTAAGGGAAATTTCTTTGTAATATCATGTTTCATCATAAAAATTCATAGAAACATTACATCTTTAATCATTCACTTTAAATATAAAGTGAATATGCATTAATTTTTTTTCTTCTCTAAATCTTTCAGTGTAAAGCATGTCACACTTCTCCTATGACTCTATACACCTCTGTCAAATCACTTTTAACCTGGGGTGGGGGTGGGACTGGAAATCTTGAAAATTCAACAATCTTGTATGAAAAATGCTATCACAGAAAACATCCAGGATCCCGTGAGAGTACAAAGAAGGAGTGCAAAGCCTGAGTGGATTGGACTGTGGTTATGAAATTCTTCCAGATAGTAGACAGACCTGAAAGGAAACAGATGAAGGGAAATAACATTACTAGAAGATAGAACAGCATGTCCAAAGGCCAGGGATAAAAGAGGCCACAGCTTGAGGAATTAAAGGTCCTTCACTATGACAGGAGGGCAGTTAAGTAGCTAAGACAACAATGGAAAGGAAGCAATGGCCAGATCACAGGTGACTTTGTAAGGAGTTTAAAATTGTGTATTTGTTTCAAGAGCAATGAAGAGCACTTTAATAGTTTCAAACAAAACAATACAGGATGAGATATCTGTTTTAGACAGACCACTGTAGTGTGGACGCTCCAATTTGTAGACAGAAGCTAACAAGAAAGAGGATGCCTACAGGAAGAAGTAGAAAGCAATATTCAAAAATGTAGAGATTAAAAGAATACTAAAACTTACTTCTTCAATTCATCACTAAGGGAGTGACTGAAAAAATTAGTCAGAGTAATTAAGGGTATGTTAAAATCAAGGGCAGTTAGGGCGGGAGAAGTGGAGACACAGAACTTATTCCTTCAAGAGGTTTGGCTGTAAAGATAAAGAAAAAAATAGTGATAAGTGGAAAGGGATAAAAGGTAGACTAGAATGAGGTCCATGGAGAGACATGAGGTGGGTTATGCTTCAGAAAGAGGAAAGGAAGTAGGGATGAATAGGAATGTGTGTTAAGTGAGTCTAGGTGCAGGGAACTGAAAGATTCTAAATCCCATGGCCTCTAATTTCTCTGTGAAAGATCTAGCATGGTAATTTGTTGAGAAAGAAGAAGAAAGAAAGGTAGAGTTGAAGATTTGAGGCAAGCAGAGCAATCTTAAATAACTACTGAGAATATGAGAAAATGATAACTAGGAAAATGCAGGACTGCTATACCATAGTACGGTTAGGTGTCAGTTTGCACTGATTATTTGATTATCTCAGAAGGCTGTGTGTAGACATGAGTAAAGGAGATAGTGGACTGACTCACAGTTGGAATTTTGCTAGGTAGTGTGATAAAACACAAAGGAATAAGAAAATGTATTATATTAGCAAAAATTCATAAGAATGATAAGGGCTGAATATGGTGGCTCATGCCTGTAATCCCAGCACTCTGGGAGGCTGAGGCAGGTGGATTGCTTGAGCTCAGGAGTTCGAGATCAGCCTGAGCAAGAGCGAGAGCCTGTCTCTAAAAATAGCTGGGTATTGTGGCAGGCATCTGTAATGCCAGCTGCTTGGGAGGCTGAGGCAAGAGAATTACTTAAATCCAAGAGTTTGACGCTGCTGTGAGCTATGACACCACAGTACTCAACAAAGTGAGACACTGTATCTCAAAAAAAAAAAAAAAAAAAAAAAGAATGATAGCCTATTAAGTTTAAGCTGGATAGTGAAAAATATACAAACAGGATGTGCTGATTGATAGGATAAGATAAGATAGAGTTCTTAATGAAAGAGTAACATTCAGAGAACAAATCTGAAGGGCAAGATATTACATTAAGAGTGTACGTGTATGGGTTTGGTGGTCAGAGATTGAGAGTTCTCACTTCACAGCTTCAGTTTTTTCTGTGAATAAATGAAGTCATTTGTTTGGAAAAGCCTGAGACTTTAAGAAAAAGAAGAAGGTTTTTAAGCAGTTGAAGAAAATGGAAAAGAGCAGGCTACAAATTAAGAAAGATTAGCTGGGTAGCACCGAGAGCCAATCTGATTTTAGAAACCATCAATTTATAGTGACACAAATTCTAGGATAACTTAAAGACAGCTATGTTGTATGGGTACAGATTTCTTCTGAAAATTTTATTTTTTCAAAAAGTTTCAGAAGTATGCTTTCTGCTTACAACTGTGAAAAAAAATAAATCTTTTACAGTTTGACTTTAAGTACTGGCAAAAGTTAAACATAATTAATCCATCATTACATATAAAATTTGTTATAGTATTAAACACAACCTTTATCTACAAAAATAATGAAAAGATAAGCATATATAAAACTCTGAAAGAAAACTATGAGACACATCTCAAACTTACGGAAAAAGGGCATCAAGGACTCTCTGGCCAGTCAACAGAGGATGATTGGCTGGCAGTTTCTCAGTGACAGGCCGAACTTGACGTACAGGCCATACCTGGACCATGTTGAATTTCTCCTTTATACCTTCAAATTCAAGTTCTAAGACGACATCCTATAAAAACACAGTAAGATTTTAAAGGCCTGGGGCAGTGGCTCAAGCCTATAATCCTAGCCCTCTGAGAGATTGAAGAGATTGAGTAAGACTACATCTCTACTAAAAATAGAAAAAATAGCCATGCATCATAGTGGGAGCCTGTATTCCCAGCTACTTGGAAGGCTGAGGAAGGAAGATCATTTGAATCCAGGAGTTTGAGGTTGCTGTGAGCTAGGCTGACTAGAGACTAGTGAGACTCTGTCTCAAAAAAAAGAAAAGAAGGCGGGGCGTGGTGGCTCATGCCTGTAATCCTAGCACTTTGGGAGGCCGAGACAGGTGGATTGCTTGAGCTCACAAGTTTCAGACCAGCCTGAGCAAAAGTGAGACCCCGTCTCTACCAAAAAATGAAAAACTGAGGCAAGAGGATTGCTTGAGCCCAAGAGTCTGAGGTTGCTGTGAGCTGTGACACTAAGGCACTCCATTGAGGGTGACAAAGTGAGACTCTGTCTCCAAAAAAAAAAAAGAAGAAAAGAATATAGTAAAATTTTAAGAATAGTTAAATTTGCAAATGGTTCTTTCTCTAAAATAAAAGTAACCTCAGATTATTCTTGGGAGTAGGAAGATGGTACATGTGAGAAAGGAGATTTATGCTTCTTCTTTTTTTTTGAGACAGAGTCTCACTATGTCCACCTCAGTAGAGTGCCATGGCGTCATATCTCACAGCAACCTCAAACTCTTCAGCTTAAGCCATTCTCTTGCCTCAGCCTTCCAAGTAGCTGGGACTACAGGCACCTACCACAATGCCCAGCTATTTTTTTGTTGCAGTTGTTTAGCTGGCCTGGGCCAGGTTCAAACCCGCCACCCTCGGTGTATGTGGCTGGTGCCATAATCACTGTGCTATGGGTGCGGAGCCTACACTTTTTATTATAAATCTTTATATACAGCCCTAAATACTTTTTAACCAGGTGCATTTATTACTTTTTTAATGATTAAAAAAGTAGTCTTTTTGAAAGACGTCTATCAAGCATAAAAGGAGTAGCTAAATAAATTACATGTAAACACACAGGAAGAAGTCCTAAAGGATGCGCAACACGATGCTCTTGGGACTGGGAGAGGAGAGAAGTGAAAAGCTTTCGTAATTTACTTTTCATTCTGTTTTGTTTACTTATAATGATCTTAAATTGCTTCAAGGAAAGACACCTATTTGCTAAGAATCCTATAAAACCCTAAAATGTATAATAAAGTTGAATTTTTTTTTTTTTTTTTTTTTTAAGATAGTCTCACTCTGTTGCCCTGGGTAGAGTGCTATTGTGTCATAGCTCGCCGCAACCTCAAACTCTTGGGCTCTTGCCTCAGTCTCCTCTTGAGGAGCTGGGGCTACCTACCGGTGCCTGCAATAATACCCAACCAACTCTTGAGCTCAAGGGATCCATCCACTTTGGCCTCCCAGAGTACTAAGATTACAGGAGTGAGCCACTGTGCCCAAAGTTGAATATTTTTAAGTATTTAAATCAAATATATATATATAAAAAAAAGGTAATGATGATACATTAACACTTGTGAACAGACATGGTTTCAACTATTCACAAACTCCAAATTCCATGGCCCTTTAAAAATCTGTAATTTTGTTGATACATGCATTTGAATTGTCTGCTTTAAGGTGGTTGCTCTATTTAGAGTGAGTGAGTCTTTAAGCTAGTGAATGAGTCCAACTGAATGCCCTGCATCCTAATCTTAACTCTTGTTTTCTATTTGTTATAGAGCACCGCCTTATTCTTGTGAAACAACTAAAAAAGTATTTTCTCTCATCATATTTTATTGGGAGAAAATTATGTGCTACAATGATCTCAATATCTTCATATCCATAAAGACTATCATGGCCTACTCTATTTGATATTATGTGACTATAAATAATATTAAAAGATTAATTTTTAAATGTTTTACCCAAAGTAAGAATTCACATAATCTGCTAGGCACGGTGGCTCACTTCTATAATCCTAGCACTCTGGGAGGCTGAGGGAGGTGGATTGCCCTGAGCTCACAGGTTCAAGACCAGCCTGAGCTAAAGCAAGAATCCATCTCTAAAAGTAGCTGGGCATTGTGGCGGGCACCTGTAGTCCCAGCTACTTGGAAGGCTAACGCAAGAGAATCGCCTTAGCCCAAGAGTTTGAGGTTGCTGTGACCTATGATGCCATGGCACTCTATCAAGGGCAACAAAGTGAGACTCTGTCTCAAAAAAAAAAAAAAAAAAAAATTCACATAATCCATTATGTAAGTACTAGAGTCAGGACTTTAAAGAAATGTTAACATCAGGTAAGAAGATAGAAAAATGTTACATTTCTTTAAAAAGAAATGGTATGTTCTACTTTTTGTATTCCCAAGTTCAAATTAAAAACATACAAAGAAAAAAAAAATAATTCTGGCAGTTACTCAAAACCTATACATTAAATATCCATTCTTTAAGTATTTAATGCAATAAAACTGGGCAACTATCATATATAAATAAGGCCGCTCTGCAGGATAAAATTGAAATGATACTTACAGAGGCATCATAATTCCCAGGTGGAGCAATGTAAGTTACAGTTCCTCTATTTCGTGGGGGCAACATAATTTTGTGTCTGATAAGTGAGTTCTCATTGACAATTCCATAAATATCTCCACCAGTGATATGACTACCAACCTAGAGAACAAAAGTATTTGCTGTTTAATGTCCAAATAAACGTCAAGTAGACTCACCTTTACTGCTATAATTTAAATTATCTTCCTCATTTATCAATGGAACATATTGGTTATAAAATCTTACTAAGTAGATTTAAGGACAAATTTAAACTATGCTTCTCCAGAATATTTTTGTTTAGACCAAGAACACAAAATAGTTCACTAAACATTCATTTTATATTTGTTCACCAATTTCAGAAATTCTTGGTCACACAGACATACCCGCAGGTTTTTGGAAGGTGTAAAATCCCATTTGATATCTCTGCTAAGAGCAGACACATTTACTCCTCTGGGGATGTAGATGCTTTGGGTCTGACTGCTGATATCTGACAAAGGTCTTTGAATACCATCAAAAATGGCTCCCATAATGCCAGGACCAAGCTCTACTGAGAGGGGTTTACCAGTGCGAAGAACAGGATCTCCAACAGACACACCAGCTAAAAACAGTAGCTAAGGAAAACTCACTGTGAAAGTTTAAAGATACTATTAACAGGAAATACCACAGTTTAACAGGGAAGTGACATTCAAAAAGGTAAAACAGAGGTTCCAAACTTCACCAGTTCACAGCATCCTTAGTGTTTTAGTAATTTTTTCAGTATTTCAGAACAAACAATGTACCGTATATACTCGAGTATAAGCCAAGTTTTTTCCGGCACAAAATTTGTGCCGAAAAACCCGAACTCGGCTTATACTCGGGTCATGCAGGTTATTTGATTCGGTGCTTGTGATTTAGCTTGATTACCTGTTAAGCTACGGTTTTCTGCACTTTATTTAAAGTTTTAAAGTTGTGGTTGCTAGTTTACAGTTTTTCTTTAGCAATAAATATTGAAAAGCATTTAACCTACTGATTCCTCAATTATTGTAATTATTTTGGGTATATATTTTTATTTTTGAAATTTACCAAATTTACTGCTGCATTCTCCACCTCAGCTTATACTGGAGTCACTAAGTTTTCCCAGTTTTGGGGGTAAAATTAAGGGGGTCGGCTTATATTCGGGTCAGTTTATACTCGAGTATATGCAGTACCTAACAATTACATTTCTTACATACACGTACTTATGTCAAAATGGGGAAAGAAGTAGTCAAACTATCGCTGTTTGCTAATGATCCGATCTTGTATCTAGAAAACCCCTAAGAACCACCAATTGAGTCCTGGAAGTATACATTCAGCAAAGTCTCAGGTTACAAAATCAATGTATAGAAATCAGTAACATTCCTATACAGCAATTACAGTCAAGCTGTTGGACTTAATACAACTAAGTCCTAACAACTGAGTAGTAGTTTGAAAATGATACATAGAAGTTAAAAGGAAAAAGAATATTAATTTCAGTCCTAAATAACCACAATTCTTACAAATGGGATGCATGTGCCTGTCAGGCCCTGTGCAATTTTCAAACCTTATAAGCAGGACTACTAGTTCACATAGTGCCTGATAAAATGTCTAATATTGTTATGTTACCTCAAAAATTTAAATATCCTCCTGGGCACCATGAGTGTGCTTAAGCTATCCAGTGTGTCTCTGCACATAGTTTGGGAACCACAGGTTAAAAATAAAAGCAAAACCTCTCATTAACATTGTTACAAATCTACTACTGAGAAAAATCAGTTCTCTAACAAGTGCATTACTACTTAAACAAAAACTTGAAATCTTAAGAATTAAGTAATCTGTTTTCAAAAGGAAAAGAATAAAACCTGCAAATAATCATACTGAATCCATTTTGTTCTCATATATTTTTTAATATGAGTAAAATCAGTAAAACTTACAATGCGAGCCATTTAGCATTATCTATCAAAATTTAACAATGGATAAGCCTTGACCTAAGAATCCCACTTTTATGAATTCATACGAGAGTTACACCATAGCACTATTTATAACAGCAAACGACAGAGACAACCAAAATTTCTATCCTATGAGAGTGATAAATAAATAATGGTAAATTTACACAATGGAATTTGATATAGATATAAAAAAACAATAGGAACATCTATGAATTGCTTGAGAAAGATCTGTAAAATATGCATTTTCTTTTTTTAAATTTCAGAATGTTAGGAGATGTACATGCTTTGTTTATATACTTTGTTTTTGTACAGATTGAGTTAAGGCTATCTAAGTATAAAATGTACATTTTAAAGTCCAACATTTGATTACAAAAATTTTCAAAACTATAATAAAGTTGAGACAATTTTACAGTGAATTCCTCATCTACTATCTAGATTATACTATTAATATTTTACTACATTTATTATATAAGCACAGTATGCATTTTCTATAACTTTTTTAAAACACATTTTTAAGTATAAAAACGAAGATGCAAGACAATGCATATAATATGCTATCTTGTGGAAAAAAGGGAAGGAAAAATATGTTAGTGTTTGTTCATATATGTAAATTAAGAAACTGGAAGGATACACAAAAAAAGGAACCAATAAAAGTGGTTGTGCACATACCCACATGTGTTTTGGTAACTGGATACAAAATGACAGAAATACAGAGGACTGTCATGGTATACATTTTATGTGGTCTTCAAACCATGTTAAAGATTAAATAAAAGATAAAGATAACAATAAAAGAAAACTGTTAGTCATGATTTCATAGCTACAAAGACAATTTTATTTAAATTTTTTCAGATGATTTTTGTTTTAAATTAGCAACTACCGGTAGTACTCCTACAGAGAGACTAGTGACCTACAAAAGCATGTGTTTTAGAATGGCAAAAAAGTTGTCCAAATAAATCTTGATTACGTACCTGAAGAATCAATGCCAATCTGTGCATCAATCTAAGTAAGATACACATAAACCCCCAAAAGAAATAATGCTTCCTCACAAGGCTTAATCCTTCCTTTCTTTATTTTTCATAGAAAATTGAAAATAAATACTATGTTCAAAAGCCAAAATTATGATAACCAAACAAATAAGAAAGATATCCTAGTGCTAAAGCTGTAATATAACATGTCATTCAGAATAAAGACAGAGTGGTGACTGACTTATTTATGGATTTACTATTTTAAACAAAAATCACTAGAGAATTTTAACCACACAACAAATCAATATTGTTATTCTGCTTATGTTTTCTTCTACGTGGCCCTTTGAAGAAAAATTCCAATTGGTTCCCCTTGAAGTTTGTGAACTACTAAAACAGTAAGAACAAAAGTTCTGAAAATATTAACCTCTTAAAATAAAAGCACTAAATCCTAGTACCTTTCTCCCTTTCTTTAATAAAATACTGATAAATCCAGTGTCTTCACAAGAATTTTATGCTTGGAATAGCATTGTTGCTGCTTCTACCTTTGGCTTAAATCCCTTAATTCTGACATATAGAAACTGAACCAAAAAGGATACATGTTTCTTCATACACCTGAATAGTGGCCATATCACCTTCCAATCGAATAATCTCTCCAACCAACTCGCTATGGCCCACTCTCACCAGCTCATACATGGCTGCACCTGCCATGTCACAGGCTGTAACCACTGAAGAGAACAAAAGACTGTTTTAAAGACTTAACTCTCGAGTGCTCTGTGAATAGTTACACATCATTAAAATACCCAATAAACCCAATGATATGTCTCTCAGATTTTCTTTTCTTCCCACCTCCCCCCCCCCATTTTTTTTTGAGACAGAGTCTCACTATGTCACCCTAGGTAGAGTGTCGTGGTGTCATAGCTCACAGCAACCTCAAACTCCTGGCCTTAAGCAATTCTCTTGCCTCAGCCTCCCAAGTAACTGGGTCTACAGGCACCAGCCACAATGCCTAGCTTTTTTTTAGTTGCAGTTGTCATTGTTGTTTGGCAGGTCCGGGCTGGATTTGAACCGGCCAGCTCCAGCATATATGTGCCTGGTGCCCTAGCTGCTGAGCTACAGAAGCCAAGCCAGAACAATGAAGATTTACTCATTCCATAAATATTTACCTTAATACCTACTATTTAAGAATAATTAAGATGTACTGAAATGACAGAAATTTTGGAATTTTAAAATCATATTTCATAAGCCAAAAGGATGCCCTTTCTCATTATCTTATTAAGTACTTAAGAATTAAAACTTGGTTCTAGGAGCACTTTACTACATATTTTCAGAGTATTTTTACCTAAACTCTTTGTCCTTTTGTCTTTTCTCTAAAAGTTGTTGGGTCTAGCCTGTTTGTCTTAACAACCCTTATAATTAGTGGGGAGAATTTGTTTCTCTACATGGCAAAAGAGAGTGAAAACAGTGAAATGTATAACTTTTTTATTGCTTGCCAACGAGTTTAAGGTCAAACACCAAGTTCTTGGAGACAAAAAAAGAGGAACATTGATGGACAGATTTTATTTACATAAACACCAAAATAGTGTTACTACTTCCACTGTGATTAGAACAACAACAAAAAGACTATTAGTGTGAGGCTTATAAAAAGACATAAAAGAAAAATGAATTTCTATGGCACTAAGGGTAATAATTCAATGCAGGTTTTACTTAGGTAAACTATGAATCACATTTTGTAGTGGGAGTGTTCAATAATAAAATGAATACTGGAATGAGATTTATTATTTAAAAAGCAGTACTCTCAGTTCTGGCAGGGAGGACATAAAGTTTAAAACTGCTTTCCATTATCAGTCTCAGGTCATCAGACTTCTTTCCCACAGAAGACATTCCCACTGAAATAACCACTGAGAAAGATTTCTAAATGCGAAGAGCATCACTGAGAAATGCACTGAAGTCAATTATTAAAGTGCAAAGCAAATTAACAGATATTTACTGAACTCCTATTATAAGCAAAGTATTACATACTGAGCTATAAACTTCATAGGTTGCTTTTTACCTCAAATTTAATAAAAAAAAAATTAAGAAATATGGCTCGGCGCTCATAGCACAGTGGTTATGGTGCCAGCTACATACATCAAGGCTGGCGGGTTCAAACCAGTAAGCGGGGCCAGCTTAACAACAATGACAACTGCAATAAAAAATAGCTGGGCATTGTGGTGGGTGCCTGTAGTCCCAGCTATTTGGGAGGCTGAGGGAAGAGAATCGCTTAAGGCCATGGATTTGAGGGTGCTGTGAGTTGTGACGTCGTGGTACTCTACTGAGGGTGAGATAGTGAGACTCTGTCTCCAAAAAAAAAAAAAAAAAAAAAAAAAAGTGAAGAAATATATATAAAACTCTGAACACTGGTTACACATTCACATAACTACAAGTAAGACATTACAGCACTTCAATAACTATGAAATTCATATGATCTTTTTAGATAGATGAGCCCTCATAAGATCTTTTAAGGACAAACAGAATTTATGCAGGTAAACAGAAACCTGTGTATTTCTATTTTGAAACAACATTAATCAAAGTTAGGAATCTTTACTCTTTTTTTTAGAGGCACAGTCTCCCTTCATCGTTCAGGCTGGAGTGCCGTGCCTATTCACAAGTGTGATCACTGCTCAATACAGTCTTAAACTCCTGTGTTCAAGCCATCTTCCTGCCTCAGCTCCCCGAGGTAGCAGGACATGTGTCACCATGCCCAGCTTAGGAATCCTTACAGGTGAGATTATCAAGCATTACTTACCAGGTCCTGAGACTCCATGCACATAACCAAATGTGCTTTCTTTATCTTCATCAATTATTTTGGGTAGCTTGGAAAAATCCATCATGTTAATTTACCTATGATTAAAAAAAATTAAGTTATAATTACAAGCTCTACAGCAAAAGAACCAATACAGGCAGTCAGCTCTCATCTTTGGTGTATTCTTAGTCATACATTTCTTCAAAGTAAAGTATAATATAAAATTCTTAGAGTTTAGTTAAATTACCTCATTTCTGAATTCCCTGTGGTTATACATTGTAATAAATGAATTATATCTCTATATTCAGTTGATTCTCAGGTATTTCATAGGACATACAAAAATGTATATATAATAAAAAACATTAAGTCTTTCCAATCATCATCTGGCCTTACAACAACCCCCTCTCCCCAATTATGTCTCCAATTTCCTCTCCAACTACTCTTCCTCTTAATCATTCTGTATATAAAACTGGACTCTGCCATTTATCAAAAGCACAGGCACATTCTACTTTAGAGCCTTTGTCCAGGTCGTTCTCTCTTCAAGGAGTACTCTTCTCCCGGCTATCTGCTTCTATACTTCCTTTTGAGGCTTCTCTGCCCATCTATTTAAAATTATAACATACTCCCTCCTTCCTTGTTTTATATTCCACCACACCACTTTTCACAATGCAACAAATTATAAATTTTACTATTTTTTTTGAGAGAGAGTGTCACTTTGTTGTCCTCTATAGGGTGCCTTCTCATCATAGCTCACAGCAACCTCAAACTCCTGGGCTTAAGCAATTCTCTTGCCCCAGCCTCCCGAGTAGCTGGACTATAGGCACCAGCCCAGGGGGTCTCGCTCTGGCTCAGGTGCGTCTCAAACCTGTGAGCTCAAGCAATCCACCCGTCTCAGCCTCCCAGAGTGCTAGGATTACAGGCATGAGCTACTGTTCCTGGTCTTTACATTTTTAAAAGTTTTTATTTGTTATCTATCTTTAAAATTTATCTGGGAGAGTTTTCCCTTTTTTTCTATTTCTAGAACAAAAAAAAGTTTAAAAAATTCAGTTGAACCTCTTACTTTATAAAAAATAGGTGACAGATCTCAAAGTGAAAGCTTACTTTTGACTGCTCGCCTAACTTAATAATTACTGATAATTTAATTAGGGAGATGAAAGACATGTACAAATAAAAAGCTAAACAATGGCCCCCAAAAACCATAAAGGAAAATTCATACATAAGTGATAATTGACTTGGTACCTAAGTGATAAGGTACCAGGTAATGTACACGTTAAAAGTTCACAGATTAGGCTTGGGGCCCATAGCACAGTGATTACAGCACCAGCCACATATACCAAGGATAGTAGGTTCAAACCCAGCTCGGGCCAGCTAAATAGCAATGCAACAAACAGCCAGGTATTGTGGTGGACACCTGTAGTCCCAGGTACTTGGGAGGATGAGGCAAGAGATTCTCTTCAGCTCAAGAATGGGAGGCTGCTGTGAGCTATGACACTACAGCACTCTATTGAGGGTGACACTGTGAGACTCTCTCAAAAAAAAAAAGTTCAGAGATTACTTCAGGAAGACATCATGGGGGGGGGGGACAAAGTCTGCTTTTGTTGCCCTTGGTAGAGTGTCATGGTGTCATAGTTCACAGCAACCTCAAACTCTTGGGCTCAAGCTATTCTCTTGCCTCAGCCTCCCAAGTAGCTGGGACTACAGGCGCCGCCATAATGCCTGGCTATTTTTAGAGATGGGGGTCTTGCTCTGGCTGAGGCTAGTCTCCAACATGTGAGCTCAGGCAGCTCAGAACCTGCCTTGGCTTCCCAGAGTGCTAGGATTATAGGCATAAGGCACCTCACCTGGCCCAAGGGAAGACATCTTGATGATGAGGCAGAATTTGCATAAACAAGGAAAGAAATGGTAGCAAAGGCATTCGGGGTGAGGCAATAACAAAAGAATGGAGATAAAATATTCAGAATAGTGAACAGACCAGCCTGACTGGTATAAGGTTTGCATTAGTATAATAGAATGAAATAAGAATGTAAAAGTAAAAAGCTCTAATTTGTGGGTCTGGAACTGAATGAATACCAACAAAACAAGTGAACTTTATCCTACAAGCAAAAATTAATTACCAAAGATTGAGGAAGAACTGCTATAAGGAAGAAGGGTGTTCAGTTATTCTAACAGATTAAAGTGGAGAATGGAATGTATACAGAACAAGAAGTTGAAAAAGCTCTGAAAATACATAAGGCTTGAATATCAATGGAATTAAAATTTAAAAAAATTTTTTTTTTTCTGTAAGACCGGGTCTAACTCTGTGTCCAAGCTGGAAGGCACTAGTACAATAGTAGCTCACCACAACTTTGAATTCTTGGGCTCATGCTATCCCCCTGCCTCACCCTCTCAAGTAGCTAGGACTACAGGCAAGTGCCACCATACCTGGCTAATTACAAACAAATTTTTCTTTAAAGATGGGGGTCTCACTATGTTGCCCAGGCTGGTCTTAAACTCCTAGCCCCAAGCATCCTCCAGCCTCAGCCTCCTGAACAGCTAGGACCATAGGTGCCCACCCACTGTGCCCAGGTTTGAAAAGTTTTGGGAATGAATCAAGTCCAGTTGAATCCAGTTAGAAAGAACACAGAAGGAGAAGAAAGCCAAACCCTGAGCTTTGGGATTAACTGAGGCAGGGTTGAGGAATGTTTTTAATTCTTTCCTGAGCCACTGAAGGATCATCATATATTCCATGGAATACATTTTATAATTCATTAGCCAAGGTATTAAAGGACTGGGGAGGAACATGTAACAATTAAGTAATTAATGGTGACTTTCTGGTTTAATTCACTTAGTGCTATATGAAAGTGAATGTTAGACAAGGCTAATGAGGGGAAGAAATGAGTAATTAGAAAAATAGGCAAACTATGGAGACAGTAAAAAGATCAGTGGTTACCAGACGTTATGGGGAGGGAGAGGTGAACAGGCTAGAGCACAGAGGATTTTTAGGGCATTGAAATTGTGTGATAATATAATGGTGGATACATGTCATTAAACATTTGCCCCCCCCCCAAAAAAAAAAAAATCCAATGAATGCACAAGGAAGAATGAACCCTAATGTAAACAAGGACAGTGGATGATAATGATGTGTCAATGGGAGGGGGGGGGCTCATTAATTACAACAAATGTACTACTTGTTGGGCACTGTTGATAAAGTGGTGGCAGGGGTATGTATATATTGGAGAGGATGTATGGGAAAATTTCCATACCTTCTGTTCAATACCATGTGAAACAGCTCTAATAAATAAAATCTGTTAAAAAAAAAAAAGATATATCAGGTATACCCAGATTAAGTAGAATGATTTTGAAGTATTTTTTCTTTTTCTATTGTCTACAAGATTTGGCATGATCTGTTTTTTGAAATTATCTTTTACTTTTATTTATAAATATTAGTTGTTTATTTTTTGAGACTTAAAAAAAATAAGAAGTTAAGTGACGACTCCATACTAAATCTCAAAGTCAAAGCATTCTACAATACACATACTCTCATTTGACAATGTGAATGTTACTTTCTTTGCATTATTATTATTATTATTATCGCTTAATATTTCAATGCAGCAACTGTCTGATTCCTTTTCTGAATGTACTTATGTTCATTTGTTCTTTATGAAGTTTTTGTTTCTAGTCCTTATCTTAAACATTGTTACTGTTATTAAATTTTAAGCATTTTTAATTTTGTGAAGGCAAAAAAATGGAAACCTAATAAACACATGTATATGTAATAATAAAAGAAAAAAAAGATAAAGCCAAGAGTGAAAACAAAGATTAAAACCATATAGAGGGCCAGGCGTGGTGGCTCCCACCTGTAATCCTAGCACTCTGGGAAGCCAAAGCAGGTGAATTGCCTGAGCTCACAGTTTTGAAACCAGCTTGATCCCATGTCTAAAAATAGCTCGGCCTTGTGGTGGGAGCCTGTAGTCCCAGCTACTCGGGAGGCTAAAGCAAGAGAATCGCTTAAGCCCAAAAGTTTGAGGTTGCTGTGAGCTGTGAGTTGTAACACCACAGTACTCTACTGAGGGTGAAAAAGTGAGACTGTCTCAAAAAAAAAAAAAGTAATTAACAAGCAAAAAAAGGTCAAATTTCAGTCTTTGCAGAAAAGATTTTCAAAGTCAGAGAAGAACTTGATAATAGTACACCTTAACTTCCTGCCCAAAATAAATATATTTCCTCTTAGCATTCATGATACATGGTCATCTGCCACCAATGTGCAATGTGCATGTGATCTTGAGTCAGACTTGGATTACATTCTGGTTTACCAACAATATGCTGCAGGACATCTTACACAAATCAAAATCTCTTAATACCTTCATTTGAAAAATAGGAATAATGCTAACAACTTCCCCAGAGCTGTGGTTATGTTAATTTTATCAATAATATTACTATTTGAAAAAGCCCTCAATTTTGAAAAAGCCATTCTATTTTTTTTTTGGTTGCAGTTGTCATTGTTGTTTGGTAGGCCTGGGCTGGATTCGAACCCAACACCTCCAGGGTATGTGGCTGGCATCCTAGCCGCTGAGATACAGGCATGGAGCCAGGCCATTCTATTTTTAAGAGATCCCCTCTAACAGAGTTCAGTCTTACATCCAACCTAAATCTACTTCTCTGCTAACTTCTATCCTCTGGTCCTGTCTCTTCCAACTACTATGGTCACAGAGTAAGTATGCTCCTTAACCACAGAGTAAGTATGCTCCTTAACCAAGCAAATTCTCTGTTACTGCCTTTAACTGTCCCTCAAGGAATAGTCTTTTTCAGATCCCTCACTCCTGAGGCTACCCTTTTCATGATGGCAACATTTCTTTTAAAATAGTGCAAATAAGATGAAAACAATATCCTTGATGTTGTATGTCTAAGAACTGGAGAGTACTACCTCATCTATTCTAAATGATTCTTTTTATTGAGACAGAGATCAACGCTTTGAGTCACACAGAATGAGTTTAAATTTATGTGTCCTTGAAAAAAAAAATTCTTCCATTGTTTTGAGCTTCAGTTTCATCTGGAAAATCTAATTGGGTTGTCGTGAGGGACCTAACAGTACATCTAATAGAAAAGTAATACTAATTTTATTTTGTTAATGCAAGCACAGATTGCTTAATTTCTAAAAAGTGTCTAATGTATTTTGTTTTTTTTGAAACAGAGTGTTACTTTGTCACCCTTGGTAGAGTGCCGTTATGTCATAGCTCACAGCAACCTCAAACTCTTGGGCACAAGTGATCATCTTGTCTCAGTCTCCCAAGTAGCTGTAGCTGTAGTTCAGTCTCCTATAGCGGGACTATAGGCACCTGCCATAACACGTGGGTGTTGCTCTTGCTCAGGCTGGTCTTGAACTCCTGAGCTCAGGCAATCCACCTTGGCCTTCAGAGTGCTAGGATTAAGGCATGAGATACCATGCCTGGCCCTGTCTAATGTACTCTTATCTTCTTCTTATTTGAACCCAAATCTAGTCATTTAGTTTTCTCTTTAGCTCTGATGTATATTTTACTATTAATATGACTTTATTTTCTAAAAATAAACAGATTTTTTTAAAGCATTGATGATGTGCCAGCTACTATAATATAGATAGGAAATATAATGGAGTAGAACATAATCTTTCCCTCAAGGACATTCTGGCATGGTGGGATAAAAAGACAAATAGGTAGTTATGATACACAAAAGCAGTACAGGTTGATTTAGAAGAGCATAAAGTAACAGCATCTAACCTAGACTTGGTGAGAATGGGAGTGATTTAGAGGAGGTTAAGCTGAGACTTCAAGGAGATATTATATAGTAAAGTTTCCCTACAGATGGCTCAAATCACCTGGGGGAATCAGGAAGGTGCTCAGGAAAGTTCATCAGACAAAACAGCGTCTGTTCTTATTTTTTATAATAAATATTTACATACATACCCTTTAAAACTAAACAGTGAATGCTTCCAAAAGTAAGCAATGATTAGTGGAAATCAAAGGGTTTTTGTTCATGAATCATCTATCTTGTGAATTTGTTAGTCAGATGGATAATTCTAGCCACCATGGGAATTTTGATGATTCTATTGTTTTCAACTTTTCAGTTTTGGGGTATATATTATTTAAGTTATGCCAAAGGTAGTGGGCATTAGGAACAATGATATCAAACTAATAAGATAATCAGGAGACTCGGAGGGAAGTCTACAAATTTACCTAGAGAGGATTTATCAGATCCATAAATTTGTACTCATCTGATTAATATTCTTATATAGGAAACTAAAATGATTCTACTTTTTAAAAAGCCAATGTTAAGAGGAAAAAATATATAACGATGATTATGAGTAACTGTGCTTTCTCTATTGTGTTATATGCAGAGAAGTGGTTGTAAATACATCCTGAAACCAGCTCTTTATCTTTCACAATAAGACAATTGTAAAAACACCAGTTTTTTTTTGGTTTGTTTTTGGAGACAGAATCTCACTTTGTCACCCTGGGAAGAGTGCTGTGGCATCATAGCCTATGGTAACATCAAACTCTTGGGCTCAAGCAATCCTCTTGCCTCAGGTTTTTATTTTTTAGCAGGGACAGCGTTGCACTCCTGCCCAGGCTGGTCTCGAACTCTGTGAGCTCAAACAGTCCACCCACCTCTGCCTCCCAGAGTGCTAGGATTACAGGTGTGAGCGACTGTGCCTGGCCTAACAACACCAGTTATTAAAGTAAAATTACAATCACTTCTGTCCACTTTTGATGTTTGAACATATTTCAATTTTAACCTCTGGTAGAACAACACAGATTTTTTTTTTTTTGGTGGAGACAGAGTCTCATTTATTGCCCTTGGTAGAGTGTCGTGGCGTCACAGCTCACAGCAACCTCCAGCTCCTGGGCTTAGGCTATTCTCTTGCCTCAGCCTTCCCAATAGCTGGGACCACAGGTGCCCATCACAATGCCCGGCTATTTTTTGTTGCAGCTTGGCCGGGGCTGGGTTTGAACTCACCACTCTCGGTATATGGGGTCGTCACCCTACTTACTGAGCCACAGGTGCCGCTTGAGCAACACAGATCTTTTTACTTGCTGTGCCTCAGCCTGGAATGTTCTTTCCTCAGATCATTCCATGTTTCATTTCTTCTCACCATTTAGGTCTCTGCTCAAATGTTTCCATCCCACATAAAACAGTCCCCCTCCTACCAATGTCATTCTCAATTCTTTTCTTCATAGCATTTACAACTAGCTGAAAAAATTAAAATTTTCTTTTCAATTTACCTATTTACTGCCTGCATCCTCCCTAAAAGGTAAGCCTCAAGAGGGCAAAGAAAATAAGAATTCAGTGAACAGTTCCTGGATGACTTTATATTCTTCAACACCACCTCGCTGTTATAAATAGAGAAATGAAAAGAAGGGAGAGTTTAAGTAACGACCTAAAATCACAAAACCAGCGAGTGGTAAAGGTGGTATTTGAACCAGGCAGTCTGATCCAAAGCCTATGTATGCTCTTTAAGTTCTATACTATCCTGCTTTCTTAATTAAGTAGGGTGGTTTCTACAATTTGCATTTAAATAATCTTATTTGATACAGAAGACAATAAAATATTCTCCGCCTTAAGACAAAAGTTGTAGCAGATGATCTCAGAATCCTTTTTTGTTAAATGTACAATTCTGTGAAGTCTCTTTTCTACCAAATCTTTTTACCATTTAGCCAACTTGCTATGACTGCTGTATAATCCTTCAGTCCTACTGGAAGCACAATGACAGAAATGGTCAAAAGGACAATTGTAAGATACTGAAGGAAGATAACATTAGGACACTTAGGTAGATATGGAGATGCAGCACCCAGACTTCCTGGAAGGAAAGATGGGAGACTGTGGTCAGTACATACATTAATAGCTGTCAGCCCTTCAGGGTCCGGCTTCGACGCAGAGCTGCCTTGCCCACGTGCACACACTCTGCAGAGCAGCCTGCATCTGCTGGCCAAGCAAAGCAATTGCATAAAGGCCCAGCGATCTCAGCCTGATGTAGGACACTCTCACAAGCAATACTCACTACACATCTCCCCTAGTAGGGCAGCTGAGGCACTGCTGGACTTGTATTGCGTTCTGACATCCTCTGCTCAATCCTGTTTCCACCCTATCCATTTCACATGTATTGATCCCTAATAAACACCTCATACACCAAACTCCTTCTTGGAATCTGCTTGTGGAGAACCCAAAATACTCAAATAATAAAAAAATCTGAATGGTCACTCGCTGGATAACTGAACTCACACTTTAATCACCACATTTGGGGCCTATTTTCTTAATTGCCTTGTAATTAGTTATTCCGTAAAAGAGGAAAGGGAATACAGGAGTTTAGAACAGCAAGTCATATAGAGGATAGGGCAATGCTCAGGCTAAGTCAAACAACTCATTCAGCAGTCCAGTCTGCAAACAATCAAAACCTTAGCTTTTACAAGGAACTTGCTCCTTATCCTTCAACATAAAGCTTAGATACAGCCTTTCAATACCAGTTGTAGTCTCTTAAAAACCTATTTAATGGGGTGGCGCCTGTGGCTCAGTGAGTAGGGCGCCCGCGGCTCAGTGAGTAGGGCGCCCGCCCCATATACCGAGGGTGGCAGGTTTAAAACCAGCCCCAGCCCAACTGCAACCAAAAAATAGCCGGATGTTGTGGCGGGCGCCTGTAGTCCCAGCTGCTCAGGAGGCTGAGGCAGGAGAATCTTGGAAGCCCAAGAGCTGGAGGTTGCTGTGAGTCCTGTGACATCACGGCACTCCACCGAGGGCGGTAAAGTGAGACTCTGTCTCTACAAAAAAAACAAACAAACAAAAAAAAAACTATTTAATTTCTAAAGTACTCTTTTCTGTAAGAGCTGTAAAATATTTTCCTAGGTTCAGGATTTTCTGGCTCCAACCTTTTGAGTTGGAGCCTGAAATACTGCAAGAAACTTCCAGAATTGGTCTGAGGTAAGGTCCTCTTAGAGCACTAAAATTTTTAACTTCCATTAGTTAAAATAGTAAATAATTTACTAATAGTAATAATAATAATTTAAAAATAGTAAAGTAATAAATTACTTAAAACCCCTGATACAAGGGTTTCTATTGTACCTCTCAAGCTTTCACCTTTCACCAAAACATCCCAATTGCAGAAAACAAATTAAACAACAAAGAGAATAGGTAATCTCTCCTCCACATTGAACCACCACCCTAGAATATCGACAAGGAACACAATGTTGTATCAGTTTACTGTAAGCAGTGAAATTTCTTCATATGCTCTTGCATAGTCTCTTAAATTCAAAGAAGTTTTGCACTCTACTCTCATCACATACAGTATCTGTTCTATAAGAAAATTTGAAAGTGCTTCTTCCCCATAAATAAAAATTATTCATGAGGTAGGCATGTTATAGTGACTTGACAACTGAACAGGGTTAAGCATATAGCATTTTGATAATTATAGCCATACAATGTGATAATTTGTTAACTTACTTATTCTCAATGAAAATAGTCCAAATAAAAATACTCCACTAAAATCTTCTGCTTCCTCATTAAATGCTTATGCCTCTAGGTGAAAAAGTATAAGCCTTTGAAAATGTTAAAAAAGAAAAAAGTCCTAAAACACTGACTTTCAATAAGCAAAACTATATTGCAAGTTAGATTATATTGAAGTTAATCTTAACCTAAATCTACATAAGGTCCAAATTATATGATTTAATGCTACATAAAATAATTTGATAGGCTCTTTAATAACTCCTTCCTATTATTATTTAAATAATAACAATATACAGCTATTCTTGTTATTATTTAAAAAATAAAATCATGAGTGTCTACTACATGCTTTCATGAAAACAATGTGGTATACATGGCTGCATTCAGAAACATCCACTCAATGATTATATAAAAATCCTGCCTTTTGCTATTTGAGTTCTACCTTGTTTAAAAATAAAAAGTAAATACAAATTCCAACTAAGATTCCCCTTTAATCATAAATTATAGGTTTTTTTAACTCTATATTTATGAAAGATTTGTAAATAACAAAACAAAACAAAAACCCTTTCTGTAAAAGAGGAAAAATCCAGAAAGAAGACAGCACAAGGAACCATCTGAGCTAATGAGTCATCAGTCTCTCCCCCACAGGCACTGCAGAACACTGCAGTGGCAAATAACACCAGAGGAAAATTTTTCTTTCCATTTTTATAAAGTCCACTCCAAACTGCTGATTAATACACCTGAAAATTTTGTTATTCCAGAAATAATTCTTTTTCCTACCAGAGTCTTAGATGACATAAAAGCTAAATACTGATGTTCCAAGGCAGCATGTATTCACATGCATAATCCTGTGGTGTTTCACTGATAATGAGTATTATTTTAATGTTAACAACACTTGAAAAAGCACATTGTGTCTAACTGATTAAAGACTATCTTACAAATCATAGATTTTTAAAAGATGAAGAATCTAGTTAGATTACAATCAATTACTTATTTTAATACACAGTTTACCTTCTCAGAGAAAGGTATTAAATCTAATATTTTCATGCTTGCTCAAACAGTTATAGAATAAGTAGAATTCCAGTTGGTAACATTATCTTATTACAGGGTATATTTACAAAGTATAGTTCTAATACAGTACTGGGGAGCTTTGCTCTATTAAAAGATACAGGCTATAAGAAATAACACTCTTTATTCCTTGGGATTTGGATATCTGCATGAAAAGGCTGGAACAGTGGCAGCTATATTAGGGCCTTGAGGAGGGCCAATTCCAGCAGTCTGCCACTCTGCTAAGAATGACAAAATATAGAGACAGAAAACATTTGGGTCCTTGTTGCTTTTATTTGTGCACTGAATTATCCAACATTACAAGAAGAAAGACTTTCAAGTACAAACATTTTTATATTTATATATACCTCACAGTGCTATTTATTTTTAAATTAATAGACCAAGAGGTTAAGAATAAAGGCAAACATGAGGTCATTAATGAAAAAGTTCATAAAAATCACTCAGGTGGACTATAGGGAAATGTGCAAACAAAAGTGAGAATCAAAGTGTAAAGAAGTACAGCAAAATTATAAATGGCAGACTGGATTAATGGAATCAGAGAAAATTTGTCCCTACCAGAATAAAACTTTATAAGAATACATATACACACACATACCCTTATGTTTTGATCTTACATCAAAACAAAGGCATTCCTGAAAAAGAAATAGTGAAGATAAACACTAGGGTAAACACTTAAACTGGGAATGCAATTAAAATTTTATCAGCTAAATATGCTTGTTTGTCAACATTTTCTATAGTATTTCTAGAAATCATAGATTACTTTCCCATCAAATTTTTATAAGTAAAACTGCAATACAGAGTGTGAAAATTCAATGTTTTAAAGCGTAACAAAATGTTGTATTTAGTATATAAATTCCACAGCATCAATTTCTTGATAGAAAACTATGATCAATGGTGAAACTGTTACATGAACAGATTCAAGTATCCCTGCCTTCAAGGAGCGTATTTATCACTTGCCCACTCCCTCACTCCCACAAAGCAATAACTCAGTAAAATGTTCTGAAATGTGAAATTAAAAATAGATACTATCAAATACTATTTGTTAAACATATCACATTCAGGCATAATGTTCAAAAATAAGATGTATCTTTAGTTCTTAATGATAGTCCTGTGAGGTATGTATTGTTTAGTAGGAAATAAGATTTTTTAGACTCATCCAACACACTCAAGATGACAGAGTAATGACACCCAGATTTGGTCTAATTTCAACAACTATACAGTTATTAACCAGTAATTCAAAAGACCTTATGTTAGCTAGTAGCTTTAACCTTTATCTACCATTAAAAAAACAAAACAAAACAAAACAAAAAAACAAAAGGCATTATGAACTAAATGTTTGTGTCCATCCCCCCAAATTTCATATTGAAATCTTGACCCACAACGTGAGTCTTAGGAAGTGTGGCATTTAGGACACAATTAGGTCCTAAGGGCAGAGTGCTTAAGAATGAGATTAGTACCCTTACAGAGACAGGAAAGATGATCTCTGTTCTTCACCCTGTGAGGACACGCATGAAGATGGACATTTACAAACCAAAAAGCCAGCCCCAAGGAGACACAGGATCTACCGGCACCTTGACCTTGGACTTTCCAAATTCCAGAGACATGTTTAAGTTTGTGGTTTCCAACACCCAGGCACCTGTGTAGCTTATCAGGAGTCAGGCACAGAGCTCTGCCTCATTCCCCTATCCACCAACCCCTGTCCTTGGAAAAACTGTCTTCCATGAAACTTAGGGACCAGGCCACACAGCATGACATGAACAGCAGCCTGATCCAGTGAAGCAGCTTCATCTGTATTTACAGGCACTCCTCATCACTCCCATCCTCCCCATTCCCCTCCCTGGTGCCAAAAAGATTGGAGACCACTGGTTTAAGCCACACATTCTTACAGCAGATAAACTAAGAGGCCAAGAATGTCTCTTTTTTATTATATACAGACCCTATGTTAGAATGACAATGAGTAATATGCAGGCAAAAGAGAAGAGATGGAAAAAAGTGACATAATAGGTAATTCCCAAACTAAAGAGTAAGCAGTAGAATAAGAATTGACTGTTCCGCAATTACCCATTTCCTAAAGAACTATGATTTTTTAAAGAACATAATCCTGTATTTTACTTATGCCTAGCCTTATGACACAAACATAACCAACTGATTATACTAATCAAAAAGAAGGTAAAGTGTCAATATAATTGCAAAGTAAATGGACATATCTAAGAGAAAATGGGCATATTTGAGGCTAATAATACTAATGAAAACAAACCCACTATAATTTTGCTACTGTTAAAAATAGAGAATAGCAGTAGAAAATTTCTGGTTAACTATCATAAATTCAGGACAATGAAGCTACCTAAAGCAGAATCTATGTAAGAATTTCCTTTTTTTTTTTTTCTTTAGATGAAAATTGATTAAGTGAAGAGTAAAAAATTATAGTAGGCCAGGCATGGTGGTTCATGCCTGTAATCCCAGCACTTTGGGAGGCTGGGGCAGTAAGATTACTTGAGCCTAAGAGTTTAAGACTAGCCTAAGCAACATGGTGACATCACAGTTCCACAAAATTCTAAAAAATCAGCCAGGTATGGTGGGACATGCCTATTGTATCAGTTACTTGGGAGGCTGAGGCATGAGGATTGCTGAGCCCAGAAGTTCAAGGGTCCAGTGAGCTATGATCATGCCACTATACTCCAGGTTGAGTAATAAGGCAAGACCTATCTCAAAACAACAACAAAAAATATAGTAAAGCTAACAATATCTTATAAGATTCTTCTGTAATTTTTAGAAAATTTTCTAAATTTTTTTCACACAAAAAAATGTTGTGGTAGGTGCCTATAGTCCCAGCTACTCAGGGGGAACTGAAGTAAGAGGATTATGTAAGCCCAAGAGTTTGATATTGCTGTGAGCTATGATGACACTATAGCACTCTATCCAGGACAACACAGTGACACTCTGTCTAAAAAAAAAAAAAAGTAGCCTAAAGCATGAAGTAAGAAAAGAATGCTCCCTAACATAGCCAAAAGCCACTTCATAACCCAGATTTAAATACTACATGAAATATAGTCAAAAAGTCCACAGACATTTTCAATTCAGAGGGCAAGAAATCTGCTAGGGTTTCCTTAACTGAACTGACTGTGGCAAAGGAGAGGACTTAATAATATACAAAGGTTTTAGATAGTATGGTTTGCTAAGGAATTAGTTTCCCCCTGGTATGCACTCAGTCTTCAATATCCTTTGTAGCCTTTAACCAGGCGTCCTCAAACTGGACGTGTGAATTGTATTTGTTCCCATTTTGTTTTTTACTTCAAAATAAGATATGTGCAGTGTGCATACGAATTTGTTCAGTTTTTTTTTTTTTAAACTATAGTCCGGCCCTCCAACGGTCTGAGGGGCAGTGAATTGGCCCCCTGTTTAAAAAATTTGAGGATGCCTGCCTTTAACACTACTATAATTAAAATTTGTGAAAGGAACTGTTCAGTGCCTATCTCCACTGCCAGACTGTAAATGTTGGAAAATAGGGACCACATCTGCTTTGTTCACTGAGTATCCTACTTACCCAATAAAACACCCTGGCACATAGGAGCAATTACTAAATATTGCTCAGTGACAGTACTAGAAAGGGTGTGAGGGGAAAAAAGAAACTCTCATTCACTGAGTAAAAACAGAGACAATCCCTTAGAAGTGCACATTTTTGGCTAATGCCCAATGGCCAAGATTTAAAAAAACAGTATTCATGTGAATCCAAACTGAAGCCAAATATCACCACCAGAGAATGACCTTCTGAGATCAAAGATTTTTCTTAAATGTTACTTAATTTATTAAATTTAAAATGTTATAAATCGTTTTAATGGTTATTTGGTTTAACCTTATGAATACTGGAACACCAAATAATTCTATAATGAATAGATAAAATCTAATCTCTATTAATTTGCCTATTATTATTATTATTATTTAGAGACAGAGTCTCACTTTATCGCCCTTGGTAGAGTATTGTGGCATCACAGCTCACAGCAACCTCCAGCTCTTGAGCTTAGGCAACTTTATCGCCCTTGGTAGAGTGTTGTGGCATCATAGCTCACAGCAACCTCCAGCTCTCTTGCCTTAGCCTCCCAAGTAGCTGGGACTACAGGTGCCTGCCTCAATGCCCAGCTATTTTTTTGCAGTCTGGCTGGGGCCAGGTTTGAACCCGACACCCTGGGTATATGGGGCCGGTACCCTACTCACTGAGCCACAGGCACTGCCCAATTTGCCTAGTATTATTATTTAAAATTTTGGGAGCTTGAAAGGGAGCTTAAAACTTAGTAGCTTGAAAGGGCTATACACCCAGTCAGTTGACAATTGACTTTTGACAAAAGTGCAAAGACAGTTAAGTGGAGAAAGTACATTATCTTCAACAAGTGGTGGTAGAAGAAGTGAATAAGTAAATGGAAAAAAAAGTACTTTAATCCATACCTTGCAACATATACAAAAATAAGGTAAGAATGGGTGGTAGACCAAAATGCAAAACCTGATACTACAAAACATCCTTTGTGACCGTGGGTTAGGTAGAGGAAAATCCATAAAAGAACAAATTTACAAATTGTACTTTCACAAAAATTTAAAAATCCTGCTCTTCAAAAAACATTGTTGGAATGAGGATATGTTAAAAACTAGAAGAAAATATTTACAAACCATAAATATGATAAAGAACTTATATTAGGAATATACAAAGAACTCTCAAACTCAATATGAAAACAACCCAGTTAAAATGGGCACAAGAGGCTCGGTGCCTGTGGCTCAAGCGGCTAAGGCGCCAGCCACTTATACCTGAGCTGGCAGGTTCGAATCCAGCCCAAGCTGGCCAAACAACAATGAGGGCTGCAACCAAAAAATAGCTGGGCATAGTGGCAGATGCCTGTAGTCCCGGCTACTTGGGAGGCGGAGGCAGGAGAATCACTTAAGCGCAGGAGTTGGAGGTTGCTGTGAGCTGTGATGCCACAGCACTCTACCCAGGGCGACAGCTTGAGGCTTTGCCTCAAAAAAAAAAAAAAAAAAAAGAAAAAGAAAAAAGGCACAAGATTTCAATATATACTTCACCAAGAAGATATATGGATGACAAATAACTGCATAAAATGCTGCTTAACACCAATAGTCAGTAGAAAAATACAAATTAAAACTATAACAAAATGCCCCTCCACCCTTATTTATTAGAATGGCTAAAATTTCATTTTATTTTTTTGAGACAGAGTCTCACTTTGTTGCCCTCAGTAGAATGCTGTGGCCTCATAGCTCACAGCAATCTCAAATTCCTGGGGTTCAAGAGATCCCCTTGCCTCATCCTCCCTAGTAGCTGGGACTACAGGAACCTGCCACAATACCTGGCTATTTTTAGAGATGGGGTCTCACTCTTGCTGAGGCTGGTCTCCAACTCCTAAGCTCAAGCAATCCACCTGCCTCGGCCTCCCATAGTGCTAGGATAACAGGTATGAGCCACTGTGTCCAATCTTAGAATGGCTAAAAATTTAAAAGACTGACCTAAGGAAGTTGATAAGGATGCAAAATTGACTAGAATTCTCATATAGAAATGTAAAATGGTACAATCACTTTGGTAAACAAAAATTGTTTAAAAAGTTAAACATATACCTACCATATGATTTAGCCATTCTTTTCCTTGTGATATACTCTTAGGAAATAAAAGCCTACACCCAAACAAAAACTTTACATGGATATTCACAGCAGTTTTATGCAAAATGATCAAAAAGTGGAAATATATTCCAAATCCATCAACAAACGAATGGTTAAATTGTGGTATATCCATATAATAGAATAATACTTAGCAAGATAAAGTAATAAATCATTGATACACGTAACATCCTGAAAGAATCTCAAAATAATTAAGCTGAGTGAAGGGCAGATAAAAAATTCCATTTATATAAAATTAAAAAAAATAAAAACTAACATAATGATAGAAGACAAATCAAGGGATGGTTAAGGATGGGAGGAATGGAAGGAAGAGATTACAAAAGACACAACAATTTCTTTTAGGAGTAATGAATCCATTCACTATGTTGATTGCAAAGATAGTTTCATGGGTGTATACATACACCAATACTTACCCAATTGTGTAAGTATGTGCAAGTATATCAATTATATCTCAATAAATTTTTTAAAAGCATAAAGTACTAGCAATATAATTTCTATAAAGACAACAATGCTTCTACAGAATATAAACTCACTTGCTTTTTTTTTTGCAGTTTTTGGCTGGGACTGAGTTTGAACCCTCTCCGGCTTATGGGGCCAGTGCCCTACTCCTTTGAGCCACAGGTGTCGCCCTCTCACTTTTGCTTTTACTTGTCAACTAATACAGTTATAATAAAAGCCTACATGGCCTATGAGAACCTAATGAGAGCCTTAACCCAAAGAATGTTGAGGGGCAACAGATGAAAACTCAACCAAATTGGTTTTTGTCTGTTTAGAATGAATGTATATGACTCCTGATAAAGCTGTGTGGGCATACTCTGGTCCCCCCAAGTTTAGTTAACCCTGGAAATTTCCACAGTTCCTTAATAGCTGAGGAATATGGTAGCCAGATGGCTTCAAAGTACTTATTCATCCACATTTTCATAACAGGGTTTAATGGTACTATCAGCTTACAATATGTTGGGTGAAAATTTAGGACATTATTAACCCTATCTAAAATAAGCTTTTGTGCCATGGAGCATAGGAGATTATGTCTTGGAAGATTTAGTTAATATACTAATAATTTGGACATTAAAGTTGATATGGTTCAATGGCTCATTTGGAAGTTGGAAGTAGACAGAGAATTATTTTCTTCCTGCTCTAATTTGAGGTAAAGTTTGTTTATGATAAAGAATTATTGCTGAGAGGGTATTCATTTTGTTTTGTTTGTGTGTTTTGAGACAAGAATCTCACTCTGTTGCCCTGGGTATGTAGAGTAGCCTGGTATCACAGCTCACAGAAACCTGAAAACTCCTGGGCTCAAGCAATTCTCTTGGTTCAGCGTCCCGAGTAGCTGGGACGATAGGCACTATGACTACGCTCGCTACTGAGAGCATGTTTATCTGTATTTACAACTATTTCCCCAACCCTCTCTATCCCTAGTACAGTAGCTTTGGGAGAATACACACACACACACACACACACACACACACACACACACTGAACAGCAGGTACTATAAATCTTTATTCAAGTACTACATGTATACTAGCCTGGGACCTGAGCAGATTCTGTATTTTAAGTGGCTGCTTTGGATTACATTGAAGGGTTTGGTGTCAATCTGTTTCTTAAAATCATCATAACAGTTATTTTCTCCTTTCTTGAAAAAATGAAATAAAGTACACTGAACAGAAGTGTGTTACACTGAAGATAATTTATGGATTTTATAACTTGTCTGAATAAAGTCCCTCAATGACTAATTTTCCATTACTTAAAACTGAACTTGTGTATTATTGAAAACTCATTCTTCAACAAGACATAGTTATTCTCATATTTAGCTATTAATTCTTTTTTTTTTTTTTTTGAGATAGAGTCTCATATATTAATCCTCGGTAGAGTGCTGTGGTGTCACAGTTCATAGCAACCTCCAAATCCTTGGGCTTAGGCGATTCTCTTGCCTCAGCCTCCCGAGTAGCTGGGACTACAGGCACCCGCCACAACACCCGGCTATTTTTTTTGTTGTTGCAGGTTGACCGGGGCTGGGTTTGAACCCACCACTCTCGGTATATGGGGCTGGCACCTTAACCCACTGAGCCACAGGAGCTGCCCTTTAGCTATTAATGCTTAATGTTCATATTGCTAATCTGATTCCCTTAAGTATCTGAAAGCTCTTACATACTTGTTTTGGTACATAAAATCAGCTACTCACACAATTGTTAACAATTACAGCATTTTACTTTTTCAATAATGCACAAATTTCAACAGACAAAATTTCAATGTATAAATCACATGAGGAGCACTTAAAGTTATATCTAAAATACAGTAGAATCTCCGTAGTTGACCACCTCCCTACACTGACCATCTCCTTAAGTTGTCCTAATTTTCATACAGACTGGACATGCACCACATGTACGTGTCACTATAGCAAACCTAATTCCTTATGTATGTTCACCAGCTTGTTATAGTCCCTTGGGTGGTCAACTTACGGAGGTCCTACTGTATTTATTGTTATTCATAAGAAAGAAGTTGTCCAAATATCATACTGTGTTCTTATACCAACACTGGTACACTGATTCCATATGAGGGTAACTATGTTATAACATGATGGTAGAACATACTCAATCCAAGGGTGCTAGAAATGGTAAAGGCTTTTAGCCTTCCAAAGACTCTAAATTAAATGATAGATTTTGTCAAATTACTGGCAAAGCTGAACTTTTTTTTTTTAATTGTTGATTCATTTTATTTTATTTTTTTTCTAAATGTCAAATAAATACCTTATACAATGAAAAGTGATGAATTCACAAATAACAAAACAACCATTTTGTAAAGCATTTTAAAAGACAAGAACATTGAAAGTGAAATTGCAAAGCTGAACTTTTGTACATCCCTAAATTGGAGAGCAATTTGGCAATACCTACCAAAATTCAAAATGTACTTACCTTTGACCCAGCTATTCCATTTTTAAGAAATTTACTATATGTGTACAAAATGTTCTACTCATGAAATATCAACTATAGTACTGTTTTCTAAGCAAAAGATTGGCATGTCCATTAATATGTAGACTAGACATTGTGGTATTATGAGAATTTATGTATGCTTAGTAGTATTAAGACAGTAATCTCTACAAAGAGACTTGCTGGGTTCAAATGGAGTCCTACCACTTACACGCTTTGCGATTGTTGGGCATTTAATCACCCCATGCCTCACTTACTTCATTTGATAAACAGGGATAAAAATAGTAGCTATCTTATAGTTGTTGTAAGGCTTTCAAAAGTTAGTACAACTAAAGTATTAAGAAAAATGTGTCAATAAAGCTAACTTTCAATAACTGTTACATATAATAATGATGTTAGTACAAATGAACACAAGCTATCATTAAGAAGAATGAGGCAAGTTTAACTGTAGAACAGTGGTTCTCAACCCACAGGAACTGTATTAAAGGGCTGCGGCATTAGGAAGGTTGAGAACCACTGCAGAGAGATCACCAAGATAGCATTGTTAAGTGAAAAATGTAGACTAGGCTCACCATGAAACATGCCTATAATCCTAACACTCTGGGAGGCCAAGGTGGGAGGACTGCTTGAGCTTAAGTGTTTGAGACCATGGGGCAGCGCCTGTGGGTCGAGGAGTAGGGCACAGGCCCCATATACTGGAGGTGTTGGGTTCAAACCCAGCCCTGGTCAAAAACTGCAAAAATCAAAACAAAACAAAACAAAACAAAAAGTTTGAGCTGGGCACGGTGGCTCATGTCTGTAATCCCAGCACTTTAGGAGGCTAAGGTGGATGGATTGCCTGAGCTCAGGAGTGTGAAACCAGCCTGAGGAAGACCAAGACCCCATCTCTAAAAAATAGCTGGGTGTTGTGGCAGGTGCCTGTCATCCCAGTACTTGGGAGGCTGAGGCCAGATAATCACTTGAGCCCAAGAGTTTGAGGTTGCTGTGAGCTATGATGCCAGAGCATTCTACCAAGGGAGACAAGTGAGACTCTGTCTCAAAAACCAAAACAAACAAACAAACAAAAAAAGTTTGAGACCAACCTGAACACGAGCCATCTCTATCTACTAAAACATAGAAAAATTTGCCTGGGCATTGTGGTGGGTGCCTGTGGTTCCAGCTACTTGGGAGCTGAGGCAGGAGGACTGCTTGAGCCCAGGAGTTTGAAGTTAGTGGGAGCTAGGCTGACACCATGGCACAACTAGCCTGTGCAACAAAGTGAGACTGTCTCAAAAAAGAAAGTAATTACTTCATATAAAAAGAAACAATGTAAAGTACAGGATAATATGAAAAGGTGATAACCATTTTTGGACAATTACATTGGAGGACAAAAGGAATAAGGATGGGGAGAGGGCAGGAGAGAAAACATACCTGCATGAATAAAGAATATAGAATTTTTACTGGCAAGGCAAGGTGGCTCACACCTGTAATCCTAACACTCTGGGAGGCCGAGGTGGGTGGATTGCTTGAGCTCAGACTAACCTAATCATGAGCGAGACCTCATCTCTAAAAATAGCCAAGCACTGTGGCGGGTGCCTATACTTGGGAGGCTGAGGCAAGAGGATCATTTGAGCCCAAGAGTTTGAAGATGTGGTGAGCTATGACACCACGGCAACGAAGTGAGATTGTATAAAAAAAAAAGAACTTTTACTGTATTTGTTCATAATACAGTGTATTTGTACATAATCTATTTTACTATATGTGTTATCCATTCAACTTAATTAGGAATATTGTTAAACAATTCAATGGACGCTAAAACAATTTAGTGAAGTAATAAAACTATTATATATATTGTACCTAATTAGCTAAGTAAATAGGGGCAAATATTTATACAGTGTTTATATGCCAGGGAAAAGTAACCTCCCCAAAGTCACACCTCTAGGAGGCAAAAGAGACAGAATTTGACTCCACAGTCTGGTGCCAATACTTGTGCCTTTTTTTTTAGAGACAGTGTCTCACTTTATTGCCCTCAGTAGATTGCTGTAGTGTCACAGCTCACAGCAACCTCCAACTCCTGGGCTTAGGCGATTCTTTTGCCTCAGCCTCCCAAGTAGCTGGGACTACAGGCACCCGCCACAACGCCCGGCTATTTTTTGTGGCAGTTTGGCTGGGGCCGGGTTTGAACCTACCACCCTTGGTATATTTTTCCCTTTTGTATTTTTCCCTTTTGTTAATTTCTTCTCTGCCCTATTTGGTCTTCCTTTTCTTTTTAAAAATGTAAATAGTTTTTTTCTAATTGAACAAAAACTTAATATTCCCTGTAAATATACATAATATACTAAAGAATAAGGAAAGAAAGAAAAAACGTCACCTACATGACCATCCAGTCACTTTAAAATAACCACCAAATACTTGATAACTATCCTTTCCTGCAATTCATCTTGCCCAAACATGTAGTTTTAGATGCATATGTTATTCCTATGGATACTCTGCCTCTTTCCTTTTCTTCTCTGCTTATTTTTCCTTTCAACGATGACAACCATGTAACAGCATATACAAAACTCAGAGCTGTTTTTCATCTGGTTTTATAAAAATGGGATCTCATATACATACATTTAACTATACTTTGCCTTTTTTACTTTAAATGAGGAAAACCCTCTCAAATTGACAGTATAGATTTAATGCCTACCATTTAATGGCTTCCCAACATTCGTTAACAGGCCTGTCATAATCTCTATAATAATACCACTATTGAAGACCCTCTCTCTATTCCCAGGTTTTGGCCAAGACACACATTGTTACAACTGACATGTGTTGTTGCAATCAACATTCATGTAAATACTTTTTTTTGGGGGGGGGGGAGGGCAGGGGGTACAATGTGCTGGTTTTATATACAATTTGAAATATTTTTCACCAAACTGGTTAACACAGCCTTCACATGTAAATACTTTTTTACTGGTGCTTTTATTTCTAAGGCAAAGAATAGATGGAGCTGGACTGATACATGTATTTTTCAATACTGACAGATATTGTCTGATTGATTTATTAGAAAATCTTCTTTGGGGTGGCACCTGTGGCTCAGTGAGAAGGGCGCCTTCCCTATATTCTGAGGGTGGCGGGTTCAAACCCAGCCCTGGCCAAACTGCAACAAAAACATAGCCGGGTGTTGTGGTGGGCACCTGTAGTCACAGCTACTTAGGAGGCTGAGGCAAGAGAAGAGGCTGAAGCTCAGCCCAAGAGCTGGAGGTTACTGTGAGCTGTAACGCCAAGGCACTCTACCGAAGGCGACAAACTGAGACTCTGTCTCTTAAAAAAAAAGAAAATCTTCTTCTACACATCCCTACTAGCAGTAAGTTTACTACTTACTTTATGCTATTTGGAGAAGTAATATTAATATTTCATTGTTAGTATACTGATTACTAGGAAGTTATACATCTTTTCATGTTACTGAATGTTTGCATTTATCTTCTGTGATGCATGTTTTATCCTGATTTCTAGTGGGGTAAACTTTTTCTTAGTTCTTAAGAGTTCTTACAACTGTAACTCTTTATCTGTTATACATCCTTCAAAAATTGTTAATCTATCTTTTGTCCTTCATTTTTGCCACTTAAGAATTCCTGTTTTCTACATAGTCTCTTATGTTTATCTTTCCTATTACAACTTTACTGTTATGATTAGTGTATGTATAATATAAGGAAAATTTAGGAGATTAATACTTTATCCCTTACACGTAAGCCTTTATTTCATCTGAAATTGGTTTTTGCCTATATTGCAAAGTATTGGCTCAACTTTATTTTCTTGTAGGTGGAAAAGTTTTATCTGTTGTATTTACCACATATAAATTTCATTTTTCCCACTGTAATGAAACATCACTTTGTCACGTGATAAATTCCATTAAATAGTAGGATTTACTCTGCCTTTTAAAATACTGCTATAATGATATACTCAAGCCTAAAAACAATATCTACACACCTACAAAATTAAATAACTTACTCAGTTATCTGGACAAGTAAAAACATTTTCATTTCAGATATCCAAGTAAGATGAAAACATGTTTTAATTTTCCACATCAAATTAAAAAAATGTTTTGCAATCTTTGATTATAGGAAATCAACTACATAAAAGGTATATGAATAAATTTTAACTTTTCTTCAATGTTCTTGTGATAATTACTTATTTTGATGCACCACCTTTCAACTTTTTCCATATGTATGTACAATCACCACTACACATCTGCCCTTTCTTCAATTTTCCAATTTAATTAGTTTTCACTACTTTAATCTTAAATAAACAGCTTTAAAAAATTAAACTAAGAAATAACTAAAATAAAATTTATAAAGTCTGGTTGCTTCTCTTAGCTCAAGAATATGTGGACCTCTTCCACATTGTATGACATCACATACCACCCATTTTATTTTCAATGAAATGAGCTCAGTTATTTTGTAGAAAAGAAACAAAATGTGGTCTATTGCAGATAAAATGTTTAAAAAGTTTTATCACCAAAAAAAAATAGTTCATACAGATAGCATTAAGACCAAAACTGAAATTTTTATTGCAGTTAGTTATAATAGTACCAAAAATAATAATGGTTAAAAAAAATCATAGGATATAAGAATAAAAGGGCTTCTTTCTAAAATTTAAGTAAGCAGACAGCCCTCAGAATGGGAGAGGATATTTGCAGGTTATGCTTCTGACAAAGGTTTGATGACCAGAATCCACAGAGAACTCAAACTTATTAATAAGAAAAGAACCAGTAATCCCATTTCATTGTGGGTAATAGACTTGAACAGAGCTTTTCTGATGATTAGGCGCATGGCCTACAGACACATGAAAAAATGCTCATCATCTTTAATCATCAAAGAAATGCAAATCAAAACCACTTTGAGATATCATCTAACTCCTGTGAGAGTGGCTCACATAACAAAATCCCAAAACTACAGCTGTTGGCGTGGATGTGGAGAAAAGGGAACACTTCTGCACTGCTAGTGGGAGTGCAAGCTAATATGTCCCTTTTGGAAAGAAGTATGGAGAATACTCAGGGATCTAAAAGTAGACCTGCTGTTTGATCCTGCAATTCCTCTACTAGGTATATATCCAAAAGACCAAAAATCACTTTATAGCAAAGATATTTGCACCAGATTGTTCATTGCAGCTCAATTCATAATAGCCAAGTCATGGAAGAAGCCCAAGTGCCCATTCACCCATGAATGGATTAAGAAATTGTGGTATACATATACCATACAATATTATGTAGCCTTTAAAAAGAAGGAGACTTTACCTCTTTTATGTTTACATGGATAGAGCTGGAACATATCCTACTTAGTAAAGTATCTCAAGAATGGAAGAAAAGATACTCAATGTACTCAGTACTATTTTGAAACCAATTTACAATCACTCACACTTTCATATGAAGAATAGATCATACAGGTACAGCCCAAGATGAAGGAGGGAGGAGGGGAATAGGAGGGGAGAGGAGAGGTCAGATGGAGGGATGGTGAATGGTGGGACCACACCTACGGTGCATCATGCAAGGGTACATGTTGGATCTATTAGTATAGAGTATAAATGTCTTAATAAGTAAACGAGATGAGGTATATATTTAAAAAAAAATGTGTTGAGATGATTTAAAAAACCTTAGAATTAAAACTCACTAAAATGTGTTTTACATTTTCTTTTTTCTATTTCATTGGGATACAAGTGGTTTTTTGTTACAAGGATGAATTACATTGTGGTGAAATCAGAAGTTTTAGTGCACTCATCACCCTACTATTAATAGTATACATGTAACTGAATAGGTAATTTTTCATCCCTCACCTACCTCCCAACCTCCTCTCACCATCTGAGTCTCCAGTGTTCATCAAACCTGCTGTTCTCAATCCCTGGGCAGCAGACCAGTACTGGTCCACGGACTGTTAGGAACTGGACCACACAGCAGGAGGTCAGCAGTCGGCAGGGAGCACAGCTTCATCTCTGTTTACCGCCCCAGTGCTTGCATCACCCCCTGAGCTCCACCTCTTGTCACCTCAGCAGGGGCATTAGATTCTCCTAGGAGCATGAACTCTAATAATGTAAACTGCACATGTAGGGATCTAGGCTGTGCACTTCTTGTGAGAATCTAACGCCTGACGATCCGAGGTAAGTGTCATGTGCTTGAATCATCCTGAAACACCCCACCCCCACCCCCGGTCCATAGAAGAATCGTCTTCCATGAAACTGGTCCCTAGTGTCAAAAAGGGTGGGGAATGTTGCTTTATACCACCCTGTATGACCATGCACGCTGGTTGTTTAGTTCCCACTTATAAATGAGAACATACAGTATTTGTTTTTCCATTCCTGAGATACTTCATTTAGGGTAATGGCTTCCATTCCATCCAACTTGCTGCAAAAGAACTTGTTTCATTCCTTTTGTATTTTTTTTCTTTTTTTTTGACTGCGTAGTATTGCCTGGTGTACATATACATTTTCTTTGTCCACTTATCAGTTTTGGGGCATTTAGGTTGGTTCTGTATCTTTACAATTGTGAATTGTACTGCAATAAATATATAAGGGCAGGTGTCTTTTTAATATTATGATTTTTTCCCCTTGAGTGGATATCTACTAGTGAGATTGCTGGACTCTTAATTCTTGAAGGAATCTCCAGCCTGCTTTCCACAGAGGCTATGCTAATTCACATTCCAAACAACAGTGTTTTCTTTTCATTGCATCTGAGTCAACATCTACTATCCTTTTACTTTTTCGTTACGGCCATTCTGAGGGAGGTAAGATGGTTTTTCATTGTGGTTTTGATTTGCATTTCCCTGATAACTAGTGATGGTGAGCATTTTTTCATATGTTTGTTGACCATTTGTCTATTTTGTTTTTCAAAATGTCTGTTCCTGTCCTTTTCCCACTATTTAATGGAGTTCCATGTTTTTTCTCGCTGATTTGTTTGAGTTCTCATGCATCTCTGCATCTCTAGGGGAAAACAATTAGGAATATGTAGTAGGTCCTTAGTATCCCTCTTCAGAGGACTTTAAAGAACTCTTTCAGTCCTGTTTCCCAAATCCATCGCTTTTACTCAGTTTTCCATGACATTCTGCTCCACCCCATCTGACTAGAGGCTGCTTTCTTCCTTATTTCAGGGCTCTCATCACTGTTTGCTAATAATTCTGTCTCTTTAGGATTCTCCTCTAGTCTCTTTCTTTGTCAGTTGACATATAGGGCAATTTGCCTCCTTGGAAACAAAATGTCTATCAAGCTATTTTCTACTCATATGTTGAACCCGGTTTTCCCTGTTTACTTTCCCCTCTCCTCCTGCTAGATTACAATACTACTGCACAAGAGAGATGTTTGAAAATCCTATTGGTAGGAGGCATCAATTCCTCACAGAGGTCCATGCTGACCCCACTAAGTAGTAATATGGATAAATTGTCACATGTCCCCTACGTTTCATCATTTAACTTGTTCTTAGCTCTTCTCTACTCCCACCTAAGCTCAGTTTAAGAAGTGCTTCTCTTTAACTATTTCATGAAGGCTATCTAAGGCCTCTGAGATACGAAGGTCTTACTCATAATTACATTAATACTAAATATAAGGCTTCTCTTGCTATTTAACTGCAGTCCTTTGCTTTGTTTTGCTTCTTAACCAAATGGGGAAAACAATCCCAAAATACCTGGAGCACTTCTAGGAAACCACTGTTTGGAGAGCACATGGAAGAAGAGGTATTCCAGAAATTATAATGAGCATCTTTTATCCTCCAGGGCTCTATCCAGTGCCCTCTTTTTCTGACTGCTACTCTACCTTATTGTTGCTCTATTTGGTAGGCAGCTGTTTTTGCCTTGACTCTTCTTTTTCTGCAATCACATAGTCTTCACCCCAGAGCTGATGGGGCTCTTTCATTTTGACCTACAGTATCCCTGCATATTGCAAAACCGAGCCCTGCCATCTAGACTGCCTTTCTGCTTCGTTCTGCTCCTGACCTAAACCCCCCTGCTATTCCAGGCCTGGCCTCTCATGACCAGAGACTGCTGACTCATCCTGGCCTGTGCCAAGCTGTGCAGTCGCTTAGTGATGTGGACAGGAGTCGAAGGACTAGAATGAGATCACTGAACTCATTTCACTTGTTGCTTACGGTACAGTCCAGCATGAGCTGGAAATGTAGGAACCTCAGCCTCCCGAGCAGAAAGAGTAAGTAGATTAAACACACCGCATCACCAAGTCCTCAACAAGCAGCAGTCGGGTGGTGGGAGGGGGCTCGCTTTATCATGGCCGTGGCCAGGGCATTTGGGTTCATCAGGAGTTTTCCTTTGTCCTCTCTTCTTCCTCTCCTCCACAATTGCACCCTCCCCCTCCCTGAACTTCCCTTCTGAAAAGGTCTGGATGGAACAGCAATGATCTGGGCAGAAATGAACTTTTGCTAATAAGCAGCCTCCGCACAAAATCCTGGAACAGTGACACTGTTGAAACTGCTTAGTTTAGTTTGTCTACTGGGAACTCACATGAACTTCCCAGCAGAATTCAAGAGGATGAAAAAAAAAACTCTCTCTCTTTTTTTTTTTATTCTCCTTTTCTTTTTGATTCTCTTTTTCTTTCTGTTTTGAGGAAGGTAGTTTCAGGAGACATGGCTGCATTCTGGTGTGGTGTAAAGTTTTCCGTCGGGAGACAATAATGTACATTCCTCTGGCAGGACGGGATGGTTTTTTTTTGTTTCTCTTGCTGTTGTTTATTTATAAGACATTTCCTCTCAGTTAGTGGAAGTTAGATCGTAAGAGGCTCCAGTGATTTTCCTTCCACCTCCCCTCCCTAATTTCTATGCTTCAGCACTCTGGAACACTGGGAACTCGACAAACTAATCAGAGCAGGGAGCTTAACAGCCAGGCCTGGACACTCTCAAGAGACTGTGTGCTGATTCTCAGTCGTCACTCGTTGGATCAGGAACCACAGTCCTGGTGAGTGGTGAGGTTCCAGAATTTGATGTGTCAAAGATTCTATTCTTGGTATCTCAGCGACAGGCAGGAAATAAAGGGTGTTTTTAAAAAGAAAAAAATATAATTTTAAAAAAGCTAGCAAACAATCAAATGGAATGATGAAGGTTTTTAGTGTGCACAGCAGAGAGCACTCTATGGACAATGGAAGAGCCTTGAGGCTACGCTCAGCAGCCAGCATAGGTTTCGTGCTGCCACCCAAGGATGCCAGCCTTGGCATGCCAAGCAAACATGCTTGGGGGAGGAGGAAGGTGAGTGAGTGGGTGGGGGCAGGGAGGTAGTATTCAGCATGGTAGGAGGGAGACGTGAAAGTGGGATTAATCGTTCCTTTGGAGTTTTCCTCCTCTATCAACTTTTCATACATCTCTGTTCTGAGCATTTATGTTATACTCAAGTGTACTTACAGAATATAATGGATATAGAGCAAATAAATATTGTTAAAACTATTCTTCTAAAGATCACTTTGCTAAGAGCTGGTTGCTTTTAAATGTTAGGGACCCCCCCCCCTTACCTCTGAAAAGTATTATTGGACACATACCCCTCTTTATTCTTGTGCATTCATAGTATGAAGCAAAGAATGCAATGAGAGTCCCTATTTTGTTCCAGGGGAATTTATCATTCTGACACAAGACAACTAGATGACTGTCCTCACAGTATTAAACCCAAATATAGTATTGTCCTCGATATAAGAGACTGTGATGTGTATGCTCCGGGATGTTGTCAGAGGAATGGAGTGGGGGGGGGGGGGGTGGCATCCTATCTGTTGTGAAACAGGCAGAGGAGTCCACAGACCAGCTTGTGGGACCAAAATGAGCCTTCTATGTCCATCTTAATAGCTCACACTCGCCCTAGAAGTATAATTTCGGTTGGAATGCGTTTTTGTTTTTTACCGTCGGGTCCCTACTTAGTTTCTTTTTCAGAGGTATTTAATCGTACTGTACTTCTTTACCATCTTTCTAATTTCAAGAATCTGACATGTTCCAAAATATGAAGAGTGGAAAAAACAAAAAACCAAAAACCAAAAAAACATGGTAGCCATAAAAGCATTTGACTGTGTGGCAGCATCTGAAGTGAATTGCTTTTTGGAGAGAGGGGGGGAGTCTTTGATGTCCCCAATATGGTTCTCATAGGCTAAAACTTCCAAGAACCACAACCCAGCCTGAGGGGCACTTACTTGACGTTCTTAAATATTTGGAAAGAGATGCTATTTATTGTTTTAGTTGTCCTTGCTATTAACACATTGCCAAGTAGATTTCTCCTAAATGTTGAAAATGCTTTAGCAACAGTTGATTTTACGTTAACCAGATGTGGATTCCATGTGCCTATCCTGTGTTCTCTTGTCTAAGCTGGTACAGAGATCTCACATTGATACTTAGCTTGGGAATTTTGTTTATACTCTGAGTGATTCAGATTCTTAACCGTAGAACTCACACAAGCTCATATACCCCACTGACCTCTGCTGTAGCCTTATCAGGGTTTGTCAGTGACCTCTCGGACAAAGAGTCAGCTTCCTGTCATCATTCCTATAGTTTGTGAGGCACGTCAGATTCCTCCCCATCACTGTGATAAGGAACAGTCTCAGTTTTATTTGGGCCAGTAATGCTAAAAATTTAATGTTATAGAATTAGCAAAATTTGTCTATTTTAATTAGGCCATGTTAGTTATGACCGTAGCATTTGTATATAGTGTTTCATAGGTGTTTTCCATTAGTTCTTTCATTTCTAAAGAAAGAAGCTAAATGGGAAATAGTACTAAAATTTTTTAAATATGGGATAAAAAAGTAACTAACTCACAGGCCATTACTACCAAGACTTATGTAGGAAGTTGTGACTTCATCAGTTAACATGCAAACTATACAGATTCCCAGGAGAATCGTCTCCTAATCTCTGGTAGGGGTGTCTATTAGGACTTCGTTGGAGGCAAGGTTGGAGGCAAGATCTCTAACATTCTAGAGACATTTTGTTATAGAAATCTTATGATTACATAAAATTTTATAAGCTACTTTAAGCAGAGAATAAGTAAACACAAATATCTACAAGTATGTACCAAGAGATGACATTTTTAAAAATATAATCTGCCAGAGAGATTTTCTTTATAGTTGCTGAGATCTGGAGTTCCATGTGTCTGTGGAAGAATTCCATGGCTAATTTGAAGAATATAAGAAGTTAGAATTTTATTAGTATATCTTTGACACAAAAGCAAAACAGTGATGGATTTCTTCATGCTTAAATGGTTATATTATTATTACCTAATTTTCTCAATACCTTGATTATACGCCTGAATGGTGTACTGTCGATAACTCAATTTTTCAATGCTCACCAGGAAATTTTAATTTCATTAAATTAATGAGGATGCATGTTGTAAAATGTATATTTTCTTGAATACACATTTTAGATGTAAACAGTTCTTATATGTTATACTTGTTTAAATGGGCAATCACAATTGTACACAAATGAAATTGCTAAATACTAGAATTATGATTGCCCTAACAAGAAATTATTCTCTCTTAATTGTATAGAAATGCTTTTTTGGTAATTATGAGATTCCCAAAGAAAGATACATGTTTGTTGTTCATGCTGCCATATCCTAACAGATATAAGAATTTCTTCTTATAGATTACCTGATTCTCTTTGCTTTCTTTTCACATAAATCACATTGATTTAAGTGAAAGATAATAAATAGCAGATAAAGTAAATGTTGGAAAAATTTTGATTTCTAAATTATAATTATGACCATTATCATCAACTAAACTGTCCCAGATAATGGGTAAAAAAATGAAAAAAATGACACATACTTAAAAAACTTAAAAAGAAAGAGTTAATTCCTTATACCTCATTATTGGATAGCTTGTTTTATATATTACACACACACACAAAGTCACATACCTGTATTCAACTCTTATAAATATGATCAAATACCAGCCAGACTTATTTGCCTTTCAATTTCATTGAAATTGTAATTGACATTTTGTCATACGGACAACACAGTTTGTGCAAATATTTATGAGCAATATCTGTAAAAAGGAAAGATTTAGTTAGCTAAATTTGGTAATTATCCATTTAACCTAACAAATACACGTATTAGGTTATCAATATGAATTCTTTTTTTCTTTTTTTTTTTTTTTTTAGTCAGGGTCTCACTCTGTTACCCTGTCTATATTGTAGTAGCCTTAGCATAACCCACTGCAACCTCAATTCCTGAATTCAATCAATCCCCCTGCCTCAGCCTCCCAAGTAACTGGGAGAACAGGTGCACACTGCCACACCTGGCTAAGTTTATTTTTTCTTTTTTGTGCAGACAGGGTATCTCTGTATTGCTTAAGCCAGTGTCAAATTCCTGGCCTCAAGTGGTCCTCCCACTTTGGCCTACAAAGTGCTAGAATTACAGGCATGAGCCATCATGCCTGGCCTATCGTTCTAAATTTTATTATACACAACTTCAAAATATTCGTTGCTGTATATATAATTTTAATTTTAAAATTAAGAAGAAATTAAATTGATATTTTAAAACAGAGATTATATTTAATGAATTTCACTTTATTTTGTAAGAATGAATACATATACAAATGATCCAGTTTATTCTAGTTCTCAGGTATTTATCTGTATCCTAAATCTTTCGATGCTGTATTTATATATCAGCATCAGCAACTATAATTTTCCAGATAACTTTCCAAGTCACACATCTTTGTCAAGTCACACTTTTTCCTTGAAGCTTTCCATGATAACCTAAACTAAAAGTGATCTGACATTGGTAGCATTTTAAAAATCTATCTTTTTCATTTTGCACTTACAGGTGTCTATATTGCTTTGAGTGGAAGTTTTGGTATGAATGAAACTGCAAGCAGTTAAAGGGCAGGTATTGTATTTTTATGTTTCTCTATTTATTGTTCTCCTAACCAACGTCGGATTGCCTCAGTCTGAGTAGAGGACCAATGAATAGGCAATGAATCAGTGAATGGTTATCTACATGTCCATGCATTCAAAGTGAATATGTCTTATCACAATGAAAGAAACATGTCCAGAAAACAAATGAATAGCTTCTGCCTTCATATTAGATCTTCCAACTAGCTGACAGCATCTCCAGTCATTTAATCTTCACTCTGCTTGGGTAATTTCTGATGGGACATAGGGTCTAGGACTTCATGAGAGTGATCACCAGATATCCAGCCTGGCCAGCTCATGCAGTTTAGAAACTACCGAAGTTATCTAGAATTTATCATACCATCTAGAGGCCTTTCCAGCCTGTCAACACTTGCTTGCAGCTTGTCAGTGGTTCTTCCTTTCCTGAAACTCAGCATCTAAAGAGCTCAGGCTGATGTCACATGTGGTAAGGCATGAGAACTGGCTATGAATGCCTTGTGAATTAGACAGGGGAGGGGTGGGGCAGACAGACAGCACAATAGAGAGCAGGGGCAAGAGGACAGGCAGCCAAATCATTTGCTCTGTCTTAACAAGCACTTATTAAATGCCCTCATCTGAGGTAAATAATAGCTGAAAATAGCCGACTGCAGTTGTTCCTCATCGATGAGTGGAGAGATTGGTGGAGCTGCTTAGCACTGCTTCGTTCATCAAGCTGCAGTACACAGGCTTCTTCAGAGGCGAGGGGATCAGGTTGAGCCCATCTTCAAAGTCATTTGCTACATCCCCTTCCAGTATACCCTACAGGGTGCCCTCCTGACAAAAATCATATCCAGAGAATAACTGCATATACTTCAAACTGACCCCAATCTGTGATAATTTTTAAAAACCAAAATATTGTATAAAATGCCCTTTAATCTCATCTGTTATCGATGATCAGTCAATGGGGCAATCGCCAACTAGATCTAATTCTATCTCCTAAACTGAATTTTTTTTCTAAAGCTTCAAATATATATAAACAGAATTTCCTTTTCATCTCTTTTTATTTTGCCTACTCACTGTCTAGTAAACTGAATTCCTAGATATAAGCAGCCACAGGGAGAAAGAGAAGTGATTCACATAATGGATAATTAACCCTTGAACAATGCAAAGTTAACTCTCCAGAGACAAGCCAAAAACTGAAATGTTTTGTTATTGAATTTGTTCTCCTTTGGGTGTTAACACATAGAAGATATCCCCATTAGCACAAGCTTGGCACCAAACAACCTGTTCATCTTCAAGCTATCATTGCCACACTCACCTTTCAGTTCATTCTGGCAGGATTTGTAATATGATGTCCTCTTGGATAGCCATGTACAAACTACTCTGCGGGGCAAAATTGTATGAGTGCCTAATCCACTTTTGAAAATGAAAGAAAAGGATCTATTTTATGAAAAACACCTAATATGGAAATACACAGATTGTCATAAAAAAAAGTATTAACACCTTGCACCTCCTGCTAATTGCCTTTCTAGTCAAGAGGAACCAAAATAGTGTAATAAATGTTAGATGTACATCATGAACTGAGTGCAAAGAATTGTCTGAACCATTCAGAAGTGAAATGAAAAAGAGTAGCAAACCTGAAATTCTCTAAGCACCCTTAATTTCAGCTCTAACCTTTCTGGGACTCATCTACTTTGCTTATTGAATGAGGATAATAGTACCCATTCAACTTACTTACCAGTGTTGCTATGAGGATCAGATTACAAAGACTGTTTCCTCATTACATTCATTAAACATGCATTGAATTCATTCATTTAGTTTAGTTCATTCATTTTGTTTCATTCATTCATTCACGCATTTATGTATTAATTCAAAAAACATTCTTGGACCTCCTACTCTGGGTCAGTTATTATTCTAGAGGCTAAGGATTGGTTCACTACTAACAAATATTTATTGAGAAGCTCATACAATGTACTACTGTTTCAGGGGCTGGAGGATCCTATAGTAAATAAAACAAACATGAGTCTTTGTTATTATAGTACTTACTATTTTGTAGACAGGAGAGACACACAATAAACAAATACATATGTTAAATATGTGGCATGGTGGATAGTAAGTGCTATAGAGAAATTTTAAGGAGGAAAAAGAGAAAGGGAGGTGGCAATTCTAAATTGTGTAGAGAGGGAAGGCTTTACTAAGGGGACAATATTTAATAAAAGACTTCCGTGAAAGTTAAGAAGCAAGTTGTGTGAATATTTGGTCAAGAGCATTTTCAGCAGTGCTACCTTCAAATACAAAGACCTTGGACAAGTTTTGGGAGCTAACAAGAAAGTCTGTATGGCTACAGAAAAGCATTAGAATGGTTGGAGATAAAATAAGAGAGGCAACTGGGGCCCGATCCCATAGACCCATCTGAGCTATTGTGAAGGTCTTGGCTTTGTCACTGACAATACCAAGATGAATAAGACATGGTATCAAGTTGCTGGCTAAAAGAGAGACAAATCAGGAAACAAGTTGGGATAATGCAATATGCTAAGTATAATAACTGAAAGATGTTCAAAAAAACGTGGTGGCACAAAATTGTGAGTTCCTTGACTGTACCTTGGAGTAAGGGGTCAGATGAAGCCTCACAGAAGAGCTAATAAATCCATGCTGGACTTTGAAAAGGGTTTTCCCAGATGGTCAGAGGGATGAAGAACATTCAGAAAGAGGACATCAAGGGCAAAAGCACTTAAATAGAAAACAGCAGGGCAGAGTTGGGGGAAAATATCACTGGTGTTTAGTAGGCAAATGGGGAGAGATGATGCTATAGATGTAGGCAGGGAACAATCATGTTGCACCTCGGTTGCCAGGCAAAGAAGTTTTAGCTTCATCGTGTTGCATTCAGGGAGCCATTGGAAGGTTTTAAGTAGAGAAGGTTAATGATCAAAGTGTGTTACAGAAAATCACCTCAGCAGCAAGGTTTAGGGTAGATTGTAGGAATGGGAGAGTAGAGGCAAGGAAAATGAGGTAGGAGCAGCTGAAATTGTTCAGACAGGAAACAATGAAGCCCTGAAATAGGACAGTAACTGTGGGAATAAATAGAGAGGAAGAGACATGTTCAAGAGATAAAGAGGCAAGATGGACACAATTTAATAACCTTCGGGCTAGGTATCATGGGAAGTCATTCTGGATTGCTCCCAGGTTTCTGCTTAGATAACTAAGCAAGAAAGCTGTGAGGAGGAGCAATGTTTTCCGGCTAGGGGAACATGATAAATTTGCTTCTCAACGTGTTTAATTTAGGGATGTTGGGGAATTGTCTAGGCTGATGTCTGGTGGGCAGTTGGATTTAGTTGGGAATTCCAGAGATAGTTCAGGGACAGAGATATAGAAGTGTGGCAGTCCTGTAAATCACAGGACTGGATCACGTGGATCATCATGGACTGGACATTCCTCCAGGAAAGTATACTGAAGGAAGACAAAAGGGAGTAGCTCCTCGGACTATTGCACATTTACAGAATGGAGAAGGGAAGAGGAGGCTAAAGAGGAGATCATCATGGGCAGCTGTTATGTGCCAGTCACTGTGCTAGATAGCGGGGAACCCACTGGCACCCAGATCCTGCGCCAGAAGGACCCCCCGTTTGTACAAATGGAAGAGATCTTTATTACTGTCACTACCAACCACAGGATAATGCTGATGGAGGAAATGCCCAAGCATAACAGGGAAAGTCATGCAGAATATTTAATTAGCATCAAGAAAGATTATTACAAAGGAAGAATCCTGGAAAGTTTGTTGCTTGCATTTTGCTATATGGTTCCTTTCTGATTTTTCTAATGCTTGTATGTGTATGTCCCGGTGTTAGCATGGGTTCAAGCTATTGGCAAAACAAGCCAGGTGTAAATTATGGTAGAATTGAAATCGATAGTGCTTTGAAGCACTGGAGTGCCCAGTTCACATCAGGGCGTGCGTCTGTGTTCACTGAAACATGGCTATCAAGTGCACCCCGAGTCATTAGATGTGTTATCCAGTGAATAACAGCATAATGATATTTTAGCAGAGCAGCCTTATGATAAATTCTGCTTTAGTGAAACTCCATATACAGAGCAATTTCTCCTGGCCGTGTACATTGCATGGCAAAGAAAGGATATCCTGCTGCGTATCAGAAGGCTGTAATTTCATTTAGGGGTTCTATTGACATCGTAAACTGCAAGTGCAGAGCTCAAGTGGCTATTTAAGTCATAGGAACTTCAAGCTAAAATTACTGCCTAGTCCTAATCGCCACCTCCAGGGGACTCATGCCTATACATATGTGCTTTATGATTCTATCGTTGTGTCTATAAATACTCAATCACTCCAGGGGCTGGGGTGATAAGCTGTCCTAAAATATGACAGGTATCTGTCACCTTTGTAGCTAGTACAGGCTTAAGGGCTAAAAGCAGTTACATTATTCATTGAAGGTCAAATGATAACAGGGGCCAGAAGTCCCCAGCCAAGTTCAGAGTACAGGTGTTCCTGTTTTTCTGCTTTAAGACATATTCTACTCAGGTTAGGGTCAGGATTTTCTAGCTTGTTGAGGCTAGAAAAGGAGGGACTGTTACCTTTTCCTGTAGAGCAGGGTTTATAGCCTATAAGTTCTAGCCCCAACTTTCCCCTCTGCCTTGACTCATGCTTTCTTATGAAAATGATAGTACTGTAGTCTTGGTATTCAGTAAGTTATAGGTTATATAATGTCTTGATTCCCTGGGTATCTACAGGGACATTATATCTTGATATACACTCAAACTGAAAATAGGAAGACATATTTGAGTTGAAGGCTTATACTCTAAGGAAAATCAATTCATATAAAATTGCAGATTGTCAAATAGTATTTATTAAATGATGCTTCAGAATTTGCTCTATCTGACTAATAAGGAAAGATTCAAAATTAAGTATTTATCCTTGGTTTATAATGAAAATTTCGTGTCCATGTCCCCACATAAACAATCAACTTTGTCAAAAATGGGCAGTACAAAATTGGACACTAGAGTCTAACTTTCCTCAGTCATTATGCTGCAGAAGTTTGATTTGGTCACTCTCTTCCCTAGGCTTGGGAATTAATCTGTCTACATGCTGTTTTAATAAGAAATCCCAGCAGAATTATCATGGTTCAGAAATCACAGTAATAATGGAATTTATAACTCTTAATAAGGTAACTGTATTTTATAGTCATCTTATTAACCCTCATGTTGCCTTGTGGAAAAAGGAGACAGAGCTGGAAAGCCACACTTAGTGAGCTGAGACTGCTTTTTACCTTCCAGATGAGCCTGCCCATGGTCCCAGTGCTTCATCACAATACTACTTCTTTGCTTAAGTAGTACAATTAAAATTAAAGTCTATGAGAGCCAACCTTTTACACCTACTTTCAATATATCCCTAAACAGCATAATATACCATTGTGAGACTTCTGATAATGGCTACTGCTCTGCTAAGAATATTCGCAAATCATTTTTATCTTTGCAAATGTAGATAACATTTATTAAGTAGACATAGACAAGCTCCAAGATGAAGTAGTGCAACTCTGCTATGGTTTTCCTGAATCTAAGAAGTGGAGCAGCATTATTAAAAGTGAAGATTGCTGAGTTCTAGAACTGTGTGACCTTAAGAAAACTGTTTAATTCTCAGTACCTCAGTTTCTTCATCTGTGAGTTAAGGAAAAAGAGGGAGGAAAAGGAAGAGGAGGATGAAGAAGAGACGATGGTAGAAAAGCATAGATTCATTTTCCTCTCTAGCTGCTGTTATCATTATAACCATTATCATCCTCCTCACTGTCACTTATTTCTATGCTACAGGATCCATGGTTAATGCCTGTTAGGGAAAAAAAACCTTCATGCACAGATAAAACATACATACACACATGCCACCCACCCAGAAAGGCCCATTTGGGGGCTCTTCTACACATTAGTATTAACCAAAGCAGAACGTGTAAGAAATCCATGCTTTGGGCGAGTTAGGCTTGGCACTGAATTCAGCTCTACCACTGGTTTCGAGTAGCTGATACAAGATCACTTTACTGTTGGGCCTCACTACCATCACCCATTCACTCTGGTTGCTCTCGTCTCATTACTTACATTCTTCATGCCTAAACTGGAAATTTTGTCAAGTCTGGTCTATTACAGGTCTGTTGATCAGTTCCCCATGATAATTCCAGCTCAATAAATAAATGTATGTTCAAAGAATGAATATCCTTCCATTTTCAGCCTCTTGATTCAGTCCTGTCCTAGCTAGGCTCTGGGTCGTCATCCTATTCACTATTCCTAAAGTTACTGTTCCCAGTCGTCCAGTCTACACTCTCTTAATTACTGTCTTTTCGCCTGATAAGGAAATCCCAATACCAACACCCAGTCAGTACAGCAGGCCTGCCCCCCTATCTGCTTCATCTCCCCTTCATGGAACTGTGAACACCACCCTGGAGCTTTGTCTTTATGCCTCTGCCCATGCTTTAATCTTAGAGGTGATTCATTATCCACATGCATTTTAATCTGATGCTTTTGTCTCTAGCCTTGATTCTGAACTTCATGTTATTTTATTCACATACCCCTTCCTATGTTTATGTTTTGAGAAAAATACTTTTGCATAATTAATAAGTGAAAAGTGATATCAAGCCCTATCTGTAAGAAATGATATTAACCTTGACAGACTATATTTTATACCTATTGTTTGCCTTCCACAATGGTAAAGATCTCTTAGCTTCTTGATGAATTTTAGAGATTTTATGTCCTGAATTTGGTCTCAGTTGCCCTATACCGTCTCTATTCCTAGGCTATTGCCAACAACATTCAAAACTTAATTAATGTCAATTTTAACTAGAAAATGTTGGCATTGGTATAGTAGTGCATCTAATAGTATCACATTAGGTACATGTGATACTAATAATATCACAAAAGAGAGAGGATCTAACAGCAAAATGCAACTTTATTGTATTTAGGTTGGTGCAAAAGAAATCACAGTTTTGGACTGTGAATTTTAAATCATTATAACTACGCTCAAACACATTCTTATTAATCGAAATAGGACCCATTACAATCAACACATAGTTGCCAAGGAGAAATAAATTTGTTTCTTCCTATAGGGTAAAAATCCATACTTCCAGATTTGACAAACTCTTGGAAAGCATTTTCAGCATCCTTCTGGTTGTAGAAGCGTTTTCCCTACAAAAAGTTGTTGAGCTTGAAGAAGTGGTAGTCGGTTGGCGAGAGGTCAGGTAAATATGGCAGATGAGGCAAAACTTTACAGTCCAATTCATTCAACTTTTGAAGTGTTGGTTGTGCAATGTGTGGCTGGGTGTTGCCATGGAGAAGAACTGGGCACTTTCTGTTGCCCAATACCAGCTGTAGGCATTGCAACTTTCAGTGCATCTCATCACTTTGCCGAGCATGTGTCTCAGATGTCATGGTTTCACCAGGATTCAGAAAGCTGTAGTGGATCAGACCAGCAGCAGGCCACTCATCAGTCACCATGACCTTTTTCTGATGCCAGTTTGCTTTAGGAAATGCTTTGGAGGTTCCTCTTGGTCCATCCACTGAGCTGGTCATTGCTGGTTCTCATAAGAAATCCACTTTTTGTGGCATATCACAATCCAGTCGAGAAATGGTTCATTGTTACTGCATAGATTAAGAGACCATACTTGAAAGCAATGATTGCTCTGATTTTCAGTCAGCTCATGAGGCACCCACTTCACCAGGCTTTTTTACCTTTCCAATTTTCTTCAAATGCCAAATAACTGTAGAGTGGTCGATGTTGAGTTCTCCTGCAATTTCTCCTGTAGTTGTCAGAGGATCAGCTTTGATGATTGCTCCCAATTGGTCATTGTCAACTTCTGATGGCTGGCCACTGTGCTCCCCATCTTCAAGGCTCTTGTGTCCTTTGCAAAACTTGAACCACCAGTGCATTGCACATTCATTCCCAGTTCCAAATGCATTGTCTATGTCACAAGGTGTCTCTTCTGCTTTGTGACCCTTTTTGAATTCAAATAAGAAAATCACTCAAATTTGCTTTTTGTCTAACATCATTTCCATAGTCCAAAATACATATAAAATAAATAGCAAGTAATAAATTATTAGAAAAAAGAAAATAAAGTGAGAAATATACAGTAAAATGATGTCTAATATAACCACATTTGTTTAAGAATGCATTGCAGTATCAAATGGTAAATTTCAATAATGACAAAACTGCAATTACTTTTCCACCAACGTGTAGCTGGTAAAGAACATTTGCCATAACATGTTAATATATTTTTATTTGTCCTGTCTGTTGTCACTCTCTCTTTTTAGATTTTTATGAAAAAGGGGAGAAAAGTATTTTTTTTAAAGAGGTACAATTTAAATTTAGAAACAAGTATGATGCTATATTAAATTAAAAATTGTCACTATAGTTAACAGTATTACTGATTATCAGAGACATAACATCTGCTCACAAGGAGGTTAGTTTTTATAGTCTTATTGAGATATTAGTACTTAGGTCCTGAACTAACTAAATGGAAATTACAAATCTTTTATTATCCACCAAAATGAGCAATAAAGAAAGACAATGAGTACCATCAAACTGCAATGTGGTGTGTGGAAGAATCATAATTGAGGAAAACTTTAGCTGTAGATCTAATAGCTGGACATAGAATAATAAAGGAATAAAGGGTTTTGGGGGAGAGAAATAAAGATGGCATCTAGTCATAAGGAATGGGAAGTTATAGTTGAGGTAGGGAAAATGAAGAAAAATGTCAGCCAGTTGGAATGAAATTGATGTATACCATAAGTAGTAAAATTAGAAATGAAATCCATGTTGGTAAAGATTGGGATATGAATTTCCAAAGGCAGGTGGAGTCCAGAATTTATTCTTTGTGGGTGATGAAAACAATGGCTGTCACACAGTTAAAACATAATTAAGGGCTTGCTGAATAATTAAAACATTTTACAGAGGCAAGCAAAATAGTGAAAGCAGTGTTTTAGAAGTTAACCTGGCTATAATGTGTTGTGTGGATTGAGAAAGTTGAAACTAGTCAAAAATGCCAACTGAAGGGCAATTGCTGTAATTCAGATGTAAAGCAATCAAGACTCAAATACGGTCATGACTGTGGAGATAAAAAAAGAAACATTTCAAAAGCATTAACAGCACTTTTCAAGTTTCTTCCAACCCACCCTAATCCTAGTCCTACCTAGGATTAGGTAACTTTAATTGCAAATTCCCACAAGCCTTTTTGCTTTTTGACTTGATTTAGTGAAGCCCATTACTTCCCATGGGGCAGGGACACTTAAACCTCCAACCAGTGAGGGTTTCTCTGAATAACGTAATGTCTTGATGTTTAACAGTTTGGAGCATAAACTCAGAGACATACAGACTCTCCTGGTTCCCATTTAAAAGTCTCTGATTTGCAACACTCTGTGGGAGATCTCACATTACCATAGTAGAGTGATGTACACAGGAGGATTCAGGAGGAGGATTCATTCATTCTAGGTTCTTAACTATGTTCACAACATAGGTAACGCTGACTACTAAAATAGGGTCTGAACTCAGCTCCTATGTTTTCTCTCTTCCTTCTTCATTTCAACCAGATCAGCACCAAAAAGAGACCTCAGGAGACAGTGTATGCCAGCAGAGATTTCAAAGCCATCCCAAGCTCTGTTATTACATATGAGACAGTCCTAAACATAACAAGGGTTTTCTTGGGATTTGATTGTGAGAAACAGTCTTCATTAACTGGTTATAGCTGTATGCCTACATCACCCACCATCATCTATCATCAAATCAGCCCTTCTTTGAACAGTTCAGATATTTTTGAAGGGTAACAATTTGGCCATTGTATCCTTTCTATATTCAACTTCCTGGTTGGCAAAGAATTGCGTGAAATATGAATTGCTTTGTTCCTCTCTTAAGGCAAGTGCCCCATTTCATGTTATGGTTATTTGAGTGATTGCCTTTCACTGCTCACCTACCCAGAGCACCTTCGAGGTAGGACCAGGGCTTGTTTCTTCTTTATCTTCTGGGTTCAGCAGCATGCCTGAACAACAGGAGACTACCAGTACACATTTGTGGACTCTCTGATACATGGATTGTGAACAGGAGCAACGTGTATGAGGCTTTCATCCTGATATCAGAGTTTATAATGTGGAAAATACCTCCTAAATGCCAGACTGTCCTTCCTTCCCAGCCAGTCAATCTGAGGTACATTCTAGGCCTAATTTTACCCAGCAGTTGGGATAGGGAATATGAAATTGATGACTCTGCTTGTCAGACTTGTCTGCCTGCACAACACAGAGCAGCACCATTTAGAGGAAGGGTATTTGGAAAATCAAACAGGAGATGTGTGACTAGGAGACCTATCGGCCTGCAATGGAATGACAGGTTTCTGCCCACAAACTGGGGTTAAGACCTGCATATTGATGCTTCTTTTCACCCTTTTGTGAGTCATGTGTCTCACCCCATTAGTGGGTATGTGTGTTATACCAGCGGAAGCTGTTATGCAGTCTCTGTGGGTCTGTGTGAGGGAGCTGCAGATATACATAAATATATGCTTGCCAGCAGATCGCTGTATTTATCTGCCTGTCAGTGGGAGCAGACAGGGCACAGCTCTTTGATGGGCGAGAACAGCAGGTCAAAATCATGCTCTTGCTGCGCTGCCGCTGCTGCTGCCACTGCTGCTGCCGCTGCTATGACTGCTGTGGCATTAGCATTCGTGTCCTGAATGAGGACAGCGGCAGGTGGTTGGTTGTCATTAGTACCTAAACCGGGAGGTTAGCTCTGGCTACTGACTTAATCCAAAAGACCTTGTAAGGGTTGGCTGCCAATGTTCTTCCAGCCAGTGGAGATGGACTCTCAAAATCATGCTCATCCACCATCTATAACATTTTACTGGAGCCTCAAGAGTCCACAAAGCTTTGCTGTCTTCAAACATCGTCTCTAATGCTTTTCTGATACTGTCTGACCCTTGTGGGTTCTGACTTGTCAGATGTGTCTCCTGCTGCAGGCCACACCCCTCACTGTCTCTAAGCCTCTATCTCACTTGTTCTCTCCCAGTAGGAAAAAATTATTGTGCTTCAAACTTCTAAGGGAAGCACTGTACTGAACCAGGTGCTTATCTCAGCAGCAGTTATGCCCCGTCACCGTTGACCTTGGTTTCATCATCTCAATAGGCATTTTGCCTTAAGAGGAAAAAGCTATTTTTTTCCAAAGTAAACTCATAATAATGATGGCAAGCTGAATTTAAGATTACTTTGTATAACTGAGCAAAACAAGCAAAGCAAACTTGTGTTTTTAATCTAGGCCCGTTACCAGTTTAATTTGATAGAGAGAATTAATTGTGCAATTCTTAACATAACTACAGTGCAACCACAATTAGCAGACATTCTTTATAGTCATTGCCCTTCCCTCTAATGTTTATGAGGGGGCAAGGACCAGTCTCTTCCCCAAAATTCAATTTTCTTCAAGGTTATGGAATTATTGTAAAAGAAGCAACAGGAATATTTTTGCTTCTTGGTAAGTGGGAGAACAGCAGAGTTTTGTCTCAGATGGAATTTGTAAGGAAGTGGACAGACTTATTAGGGAGATGAGATGATGTTACAGGGCTTATTTCTACCTGTCCAAAAGGGTATAAAACAGATGTTTCACTAAGCAGGAAAAAGACTGGGTTCAAGTGTGGAGGTTTATTTTTATTTATATTTGGTTTGCTTTTTAAATTGTTATTATTGTGGTGAATACCTCTGGGATGCAGAAAGGGCAGACTGATTTTTCTGAAGAACACTTCCAACATGGTAGAATGTAGTAATTTAGTCAACCAGCTTGGCAGACAATGAAATGAAAATAAACAAAGAAACCCTCTGTAACAAGTAAAGGATGTGGACTGACTCTATGCTTTTACTTTTTAAGAAATTAGGATAGATACTTAGGAATTACACGTTGATGCTCATGTGGGAATTAGCTACCTAAGAACCTCATTTCACTTTTTGCTATTGCTAGAAATCCTAAAACTCAGTAATTCTCTAGGACAGGGTTTCCCAAACATCCCTGATCTTAAGAGTCATCAGGATCACCTGTGAAAAATGCAAACCTCAGCAGAGAATTAGGAACCTCTGAGAGAGGACTTGGCATTTGGATCTGAAACAAGAAAACTAGTCAATTGTTATGAAAGTTGGGAAATACTGTTCTAAGGAATTTTTGAGAATGCAAAAAGGAAGGAAAATGATATATTAATTTATTCCATATAAAAGTGATCTTACAGACTCATTTCTCCCTATGTTCATCCCCCAAATTCAGAGCCATTTGAAAGAAGCAAACAAGAACCTTCTTGTAGACAAGCAATTTAAAGCATTTCACATCTTTCCTTGTTCCTCCAATCAGTCACCTTAAGATTTGTATTCCCCACCTCACACCTTACCGCTGTTTAATAAATGTTCATCATGTGGAATAAAAGTTCCTAGATTAAAAGTTTGGAGCCCCCATTCTAGTTCTGGCCTGAACACAGAGCTGTGTAACCTTATCTGAGGATATACCTTCTCATTACTTCAGTTCTTGTATTTGAACAAAGAAGAGGTTACAAAAAAGTGTAATCATACCAGTTCTACCTTGTTAAATATTCAGGACCTTATCCAACCTTGTTTGGGAACTGTAACCGTCTATGATGACTTTTATTGATGAGAATATATATTCATGTTTCCATATGTCCATATGTCTTATTTACATGCTGTGTTCTATTTCTAAAACTAACTTGAGTTACCATTTAATATAAGATAATCAAGTCTTTGGAAAATTTGTTTTCTGCTCTGGCTGCTCGAAATATGTTCCAGGAGAACTACTGACAAGGGTTTGTCAGATTGACAGCCACACAACGGATACTGATTTCTTAAAAGAGCAAGAAAATGAATGAATGAATGAATGAATGAACAAAGAAATGAACAAACAATCTTGTGCCTTTTCTAGATACGAATACTTTCAAATCCATGGAGGCAGGAAAAGTATACCCTTCAGGTAAATGTTGGGGTGCTAAAAGCAAAAATAATTTTTGAAATAAACAAAAATGGGCATGACTTGCCATTGCTATAAAGCTAGTATCTGGTAACTACTCATCCGGGTTTAGCAGAAAAAAAATAGGAACGAGAGAAAATGCTGGTCCAAAAGTTCAAAGGTGAAGACAGAGAAGTGTAGTGGTGGGGGAGTTACACTTCCTCAACTCCCTTGTTGTCTCAGCATGTCTTCAATGTAAATACACATGTGGCCGCGGCCTGTGCACTCATTCACACTTCAGGGAAGCCCATGGTTTCCTTTCTCCTCCATTTTAGCAGTGGGCAGCCTGCAACCTTTTGATCAAGGCTGACTTTGTACATTACATGACTGAACTCAGCTATGCCAAACATCCTTGAGGAAGTTGACATTTGTGTACTTTGAAAGAAAAAAAATGAAAAGTGAATCCCAACTGCTTCCTCCTGCCCTTTTGATTAAAAGAACGGTAAGTCAGCAGGAGAGGTGCTGCTTTTAACAAGCAGGGGTGTGCAGCAACTGATTGGTATCTTTCTTTGAAAAAAAGTAGAGAAGATTGATATTAAACAACACTAATCAGAGCTGATTACAGGGACTGAATGAATTCATTGATGGGAAAGAGCTATGGTTCCAGGGACAACAAAAGAGATTAGATAATAGTCAGGGGAATAGTATTTGGAATAGTTCTGCTCCTCTCTGACAACCAGGAATCAGCACCCTGAGCTCTTTAGCCATTCCTTGAAATAGGCGTACAAGCGCAATAAGTGCAGTTCTCTGCCGGGAACAGTCTCCCTGAGCTCTGCGTGGCGACTCTCTTCATTCAGACAGATCTCAGGCTTCCCCAATCACATTACCTAAAGTAGTGCTTCTATGACAGCCTGCCTGGATAGGCTGGACCTTCATTTCCTGACATTCCCCAACACCACCCTGTGCTCTGGCTAGAACCACCTGAGGGTTCCTGAATGGACCATACTCTGCTCTGCCTTGCTCGGTACTTTTTTTTTCCATCTCCTTTACCTGGTATCCGTTTCCATCCTCTCTAATCTTTACCTGGTTAACTTCCTCCATCCTTTAAGTTTCAGCTAAGACAACATCTCAAAACTTATTTTTGAACCTCCATATTGAAAGTCAAAGTCCCATACTTCTGTCTTCCCATAGCCATCTATGCTTACCTCATGTGCAGTGGCTTATCACCCTGCATTATAATTAGTTGTGTATGTACTTTCTCTCCCCACCCCAGACTAAAAAATTGGGAGCAAAAACTGTCTTTTATCTCTGTATTTCTAATACCAGCAAAATATACATAACATGTAGGGTGTTTAATATAGGTGAATTAATGAATGAATGGATACTCCCTACCTACCCATCCTATATTTTAAAATCATTGTAAAATAAATAATAGAGGCCTCTGTGATGCCTACTACTTGCGTTGGCAATGGAGCCCATACACTGTCTATGGCTAATGTGTCCTGTTTTGTAAACTTTCTTACCCTGTAAGCCTGTCTTTTTCTTCTTCAATAAACTTTGTTTCATGCTTGCCTTAAAAAAATAAATAACATAAAAATAAAATAAATAACAGAACAGGAAGAAATTGTTACACAGAATGGATAACTCACTGGTTATCTTTTTGCCATGTCATGGGACAAAGGAAATGGGAAATTAAATTTAGGAGCTCTCAAGCCATTTTCTGTGGTTTCTGGTTCCACATATATTCAGAGTGCTATGTACATATAAAACGTGTGTGTGTGTGTATACATGCGCACACACTCTCACACACACATACATACACAGAGGGTGCCAATATATGTATACACATTTTAAGAAAGGGGAAAAGTGTCCTAAATTTGTAATACTCAAGTCACCTTTGACTTTTGCATTTATAAGAGGTATTCAACATGACTTGTATTCCTCTTGTGTTATTGGTATATATTGAGTATTACAATTTTTTTTTTTTTTTGAGACAAAGTGTCACTATGTCACCCTCAGTAGAGTGCCATGGCATCACAGCTCACAGCAACCTAAAACTCTTGGGCTTAAGTGATTCTCGTGCCTCAGCCTCTGGAGTAACTGGGACTACAGACACCTGCCACAACACCTGGCTAAAGTACTATAATTTTGATACAAATTTTTCCTTTTTAAAAATGTGTATACATTTTTGACACCCTCTGTGTGTATACATATGTATATATTATATATAAATATGGAAGTCCTCAGAGAAACAGCTTACTTAACTATGCTATAATTTCTGACCAGTGAATAAATGCATTTCTTCTTTAAAAAGATTAGACTACCACTATTAAACTTATTTATTGTAATACACTGTCTCTATACACTTCACCTTTAGTAACCGCCAAGTACTGGTATACATTGTGAGCCTCCTGCTGTATTCTGCCTCATGTTAAGAATCTTATGCAGGCTGAATACACCATGTGAGTGCTTCAGAAGACTGAGAAATATTATCTAATTTAACAAATATATTTTTACTTATGTTTAATAATGTCACACATTCAAACTCCTCAAACAATGTGTTTTCTTCTTCTTATATAGCCACACGTGGACATCTGAGTCTTCTCCATTCAATATATGGAAAGTAGAATGTGGGCAATCACTCTAGGCTTTTAAAGAGGATTCATCCAGTTGATATTCACAACTTTTAATGTAATTTTACATTTTCTTAGTAACTCTATTGGGTTCAGAAAGAAGTAACTATTTAATAACATCACAAGTATTGTACAAGCTACAGAGAGAAGGACCTAAAGCATTTTATGGTCTAAAGATGTCAAATACTGTTTTACTATATTTTCCCAAAACGTTGGCTGTACCAGTGGCTCAAAGTTGGGGGAACATCATGAGGCTCAGGTACCATTTTATCATTACTATGCCACTTTTGTTTTTATTTTTATATAAGATTATTTTTGAAGTAGTTTTTAAATGTATTTATTTTGTTGAATAAGTGAGCTATAGATTTCCAGGGTTCAAAATTTAAAACTATACAGAAGTCTTTATGGAGAAGCCCCATCTTCTTCTCTCCGTTCACCTCTTTTCCCTTCCATTCTCATAGGTTACCACTTTTATTAATTTTTTTTATGTAACGTTCTAGTGGTATTTTTATGCCAGAAGGAAAATATATATCCCCCACCTTCTCACACTAAAGTTAAACCACTTTATATACTTTCTTAATCTTGTATTTTCCAAATGAGTTTATCTTGAAGGTCTTTCCATATCAGTACATAGAGAACTATCTTAATCCTTTTTTTTAGTTTCACAGTATTCCATTATGTAAATGTATCATAGTTTGTTCTGCCAGTCCCTACTGAGAAACAACTTTTGTCATTTCAAACAATACTCCAGTGAACAACTGTATACATAAATCATTTCATAGATATGTAAGTTTATCTGCAGGTTAAACTCTCAGAAGTAAAATCATTGGTCAAAGATACATGCCTCTTAAATTTTGAGAAACTTTGCAAGATGATCTAATCAGGGTTTGGATCATTTAGCAGCCCTGTTAGCAATATATGAAAGTACCTTTTACCCCAGCCTCAACAAAATAGTGTTTTGTTGGGCTTTTGGATATTTGCCAATTCTATTGATGAAAGATGTTATCTTAGTGTGACTTTATAATAATTTGCAGTTAGTTATTATAAGCATTGCTAGGCATCTTTTGATATGTTTTAATGAGCATTGGTGATGATTTGTCTGTAAGGTATCTATAAGGAATCTCCTTTGCCTTTCTTTCTATTGGGTTATTTGACGTTTTCTTACCGATGTCTCACTGCTCATTAAGGTGATAATCATTTTATATATGAACTGAAAAATTTTTCTGACTTTGTTTTTTTAATATTTTTTTCTCATACTTTAGTTTGTTTTTAATATAATCAGATTTATCAATCTTTTCTACATGGCTTCTAGATATTGAGTCATACGTAAAATGTCCCTTCCCATGCCAAGATTCTAACAGAATTTGCCAACCTTTTTCTTTTAGTACTTTGATAGTTTCAGTTTTATATTGAAAGATATGATCCATTGAATTAGATTTCTAATTCTAAATATATTTCAGGATAAAAGTCATCTGAGTTGAAAGAAGCCATGACTGTTCTCAGAGCTGGATTGGCTGGAGCCTACCTACTATCAATTGCATAGTCCACTAAATCTCAATCCCTTCTTCCAGTAGGGTGCAATACAATTATAATGAAAAAGAACAATTTGGTCTTAAAAAAATGAAACTAAGAACAGCCATGTTCAACCCTTTAAGCACAGAGGTACTCAAACTGCAGCCCGCAGGCCACATGAAGCAGTGTGATTGTATTTGGGTCCATTTTGGGTTTTTTTACTTCAAAATAAGATATGTGCAGTGTGCATAGGAATTTGTTCATAGTTATTTTTTGTTTTTTTTTTTTAAACTATAGTCTGGCCCTCCAACGGTATGAGGGACAGTGAACTGGCCCCTTGTTTAAAAAGTTTGAGGACCCTGCTAAGTTAGGGTGTTCACCTTTAGTCTTTCTATGTTGCTCTTTGGTTTTTTGCTTGTTTGTTTGCTTTTTTTTTTTTTTCTTTGAGAGGGCTCATGTGCTACCAGAAAGCCATAAACTAATGACATTACTTACTGGTTCAAATTCTAGTACTCTTTGCAATTCAGAACTTAAATTTCACTGATAGTAAAATGCAAACTTGTATAAAATATTTGCTTAAAATATACCCTTTGGAGTCTGAAGCCCTGAATTTTCTGTTGCACTCAAACAGCATTTCTCTGTCATGATTTCCATCTCTGTATAAAATGGAGAAAATAAGGACACTGTTGGGCTGGGTTTGGTGGCTCACACCTGTAATCCCAGCACTCTGGGAGGCTGAGGAGGGTGGATTGCCTGAGCTCAGGAGTTTGAGACCAGCCTGAGCCAGAGTGAGACCTCGTCTCTAAAAATAGCTGGATATTGTGACAGATGCCTGTAGTCCCAGCTACTTGGGAGGCTGAGGCAAGAGAATCTGTTGAGCACTAGAGTTTGAGGTTGCTGTGAGTTGTGACACCATGGCACTCTACCGAAGGTGACAAATGAGACTCTGTCTCAAACAAACAAACAAAAAAACCTAAGAACATTGGTTCAGTAAGAGTAGGAAAAAATAGATACTTCCTACTTCTAAAGTGCTTTGAGTTCTATTAGTTCATGAAGTAATTAGCTGATGCACTTTCAAATTATATAGTATAGGAGTTGGGGGGGGGGCAGTTTTATACAGAAAGCTTTTTTTCTATACCCAGTTAATATTTGCTTATCTTCCTCTATTTTGCCTTCACGAGCAGTCTTTCAACAAGTATCTGTTGTAGGTGCTGGGAATACAACAGCTAGCAAAACAGACACATACAAATAATCCTGGTTTTCAAAAAGCTAACATTTGAAGGGGGACAGAAAACAAATAAATATATACACGTAAAACATAAAACATATCAGAAATCACTGAGTGGGACAGAGACCAATAAAGAGGGAGAAGAATAGAATTGCTGGGAAAGGAGGTGCTTCTATGACAGTTATAATCAAAGAATCCTAAACATTTAGCAGTGAACCTTAAAACATACACAAGGTGATCTTAGAGTTCCACATATACTGAAATGACTTTCTGTATCACAGGGAGAATCTGAATTAAACATATATAAGTAACCAATTATTTATGAACATGTTAGCTATGTTCAAAATCAAATGACAGCTTACATCAAACTTTTCTACCAACATATGCTTGGGATACCGACCTCTCTCATTTCAGCTAGCCTCACTATTAGCCTTTAGGCACCAGTATAAACTGACAATGAAGGATCAATTGCTGATGTGATTAGGAGCTGGTGAGACTCATGTGAGATGATTAACTTCAGTAGATGCAGCTTGATAATCTCAGCTGGTGGAGAACTTATTAGAGATGAAGACCTTTTCTCCACCACTGATACAGCATCTGGCCTGTGAAGCCTAAAGACCAGAGGTTATGATGGATTACAATATTCTTTCCTTGAATTACAAAAGCTGGAGTTGTTAATTAAACTTTCTTTAGACCTAGATTATCGACAGAATGATGTTCTTTGGTTGGCCCTCATGTTCCCCTGTGGTACAGCCCAGTTCACCTTCCCAATTTTATTTCTCACTTCTCTCATCCACGAGCCAAATGACTTGCTTTTCTCATCACATGATCATCTTTCTGCTCATGCTGTTTATTCTGCTTGAAATGAGCTCTCCCTCTCTGTACTTTGAAATCCCAAGCATCCTTCAATGCCTAGTTTAAAGGATCCTGCTTCTGGAATCTTTTTTTTAACCATTTCTTGATCCTTCTATTGCCATGACTCCTGTCTATTTTAACAAGCTATTATCTATCTATTTAGCTAGCTATCTCTTTAGTTAATTATCTATCATCCATTTATCTGTCCTTCACTAAGATACTGGATATTTATTGTGATGAATGAATTAATTTTCTTATCTTTAGAGATAAGAAAGGTATGATGGAGAACAGAGGACAGATACAGGAATAGAGACAAACAGTAAAATAGAGTTTTGAGTGGATTCTATAGTCTGCCTACAACAATATATTAAATACAGTATAAATGCCCATTGTTTAAATTGTTCCAACATCAAGAATCTGTCTGGTGGCTTCCCAGGCTGCTGGCATGTGTGAGATGGTCTGAAAGAATCCTTTTAGAATTTTTGAAGACTGCTTCCGAGCTGAGATGTTCAAGCTCCCTCATAAGGATATAGACTAAGCTCACCCCTCTCACTTGATACCAGTTGGCAAGCTGAGTTTGGATCTTGTTTCCTACCTGAGCTCTAAAGATAAGAAAGCTAATATATTTAATAAGGCTTGTGTGCCCTTGATTAGTTGAATCTTGTATTTTCAAACATCATTGCTTTTCCTAGGCCTGGGCAGCAGATGACTTATTTTTAAAATTTCATTCTTTTTGAATATTTTCCACAAGTAAAAGTATATCCTGAGAGGAAAAACTATATAAGGCATTAATTTAAGAATAATTCCTGGTACCTCAAGAAAAGGCAAGCAGCAAAATGCCGTAGATTATTAGGATGAACTGTGGAATTATATAGCTTGGCCTCAGTTAGTAACATGATACACTTCTATCTGATGAGACTAGTGGGAAAAAATAGCACTTCAAGCTCAGAATCAGGTTTAGTTATGAGTTGAAGGTGAAGTCAGTACTATTTAAAGTTTCATTTTATTTATAGGGCTCACTAGTTAAGTGTAAGGTTTCCAAGAAAGAAGACGTGGCTTCCAACTCCAAGGCCTTTCAATGTAATGAATATGGTGAAGCTAATGCAAGTATCATTAATACATATGACTGAAACTTGTAACCAAACATACAAAATAAATAGAGCCCTCATAAATTGACCTAATTGAGAATATCACATGAAAGGAATTTTCTTACCTTTGTATATTATGCATGGGATATGGCCTTCAGTGAAGTATTGTTGCATATAAATTCCATTAGACCTTATAACCAGTCAAAAGGAAAAGAAGGACCTCACCTCTGGAGGTGAGGCTACCTCACCCAATGAAGCCCTCTTAGGCCCAGCCTCCACCTGCATCCCTGCCCCGCACCAGCTCTTCATCTCAATCTGTTAGGAATCTTTTTCTGTGATTCTATAATGTAATTGTTCTGTGATTTGATAATAAAAATTAAGCCTATACATTTTCATAATCACCTTCTCCGGAACACATTCATTATGCAAAAGAGGTAAACATGTACAGCAATAACGATGTTTTATTTTAGTTATACTAAGTGCTTTCGCTTATATTTGATTTGATCTGATTTGATTTGATCTGATTTGGTCCTCACTATAAACTTTGGAGGTAGGGTGCTATCCATTTTAGAGTTGGGGAAAATGGAGTCCTAGAGAAATTTTGTAATGTTTTATTTAGGATCTTAGAAATAAAAAAATATAGAGTGTCCATATATAATTAGAAGTAAAATTATATTTCTATAATTTTACACACTATCCATAATTAGAAGTAAAATTCCTCTTCTACTTCCTTCCAGAATATATCAATAGTGTCTTTCATATCTGCCCAGAAAGAATATGTTTATGTGTATGCAATATATGATATATAACCTTATTTTATTCATACAAGATTTACCTTATATAATGGCATAGATCTTATCATACAGCATATTTAAATCTACCTCATTCTTTTTCTGCAACTTTACAGTATTCTGTGTAAGGGTATACAACAGTTCATTTTAACCAGCCACTGAGTATTTGGTGAACACTATTACTTAGATGATCAAGAAAAACTTAACAACCTATTATTTACTAGACCTTAATTTAGCAGGTGTGTCCAACCTGCAGCCCATGGGCTGTATGCGGATTATATGGGGACTTTTGCGTATCTGTGGGAATGAGTATCATGAAAATTATGCATGGAACTTTTTAGTTTTGCTCAACAGCTTTCATTAGTGTTTGTGTACGTAATGGTTGGCTCAAGACAACTCTTCTATGGGTGTGCCACAGAGATGCCAAAAGGTTGGACACTCCTGAACCAAAACCTCTCACTTTATTATAAGGTCACTGTATGCATGTGTATATATATGTATAAAATATTAGAGAAGATTACTTTGAACCTCAATTTTACAATATAGAAATTTCACAGTATATAATTGCAGAATTGCCACTGGCAAACTGGATAATGTCTCTTTGTGATCCTGGCTGGATTGTGGCCTCATGTGAAAGTTGGCATATTTCTTGAGAGTTTTAAAGCAGTCACTGGTGATTACAGTGTCTGGGATGTTACTGAAATTTCCATTTGAGTTGAAACTGATTTTGTCTTCAAAATAAAAGCCTTTAAAAACAGGAAAAATCATTATTTTTTCTCATGGCAGGAAATTTAAATCCTTTCATTTTATCTCCTAACATAAAAAAGGGAAGTACTAAGAAACTACTGAAAAGTTGATGCAAAAAAAAAAAAAAAAAATCTCCATCAAATATTTGAGCTATGAAACTTCATGTTCCAACTACATCTCTGAATCCAGGGTATCCCAAGGATAACCCCAAATATCAAAGACAGAGAGGACCAGATACATAAAATTTCTAGCTAAAAATTTCTTGCTTTTTGTGAGGCTACCAAAAAGGCAGTTGAGGCTTTGTGAAGCCATATTGCTTCCAGTTAAAAAAACTAACATTTACCCATGTGCTTTTGAATTGGAGGAAAAAATTTGTTTGTGGGCATTGGCATGATTGTTTTATGTAAAATGTGGATATTGTATAACTCTAATGCAGAAAAATAAATGCATAAACAAGCCATATTCTAATCTTGAAAATGTAGCTGCTTTTAATGATACAGTGTATCAAGGTCAAGAGAAGGTGCACTCAGCAGATGGAAAACTCACAAAAAAGCTTCTTTTACATTGAAAATATATTGTGTTATACATGATTTCTAAGGAATACTTGGTTGTTACAAGTTACAACCATGGCTCATTTCTGTCTGTTTTCATGTGTCAAGGAACTGACTTACCTCATATATTTCCCTGGCAGGTGTTTTCTGTAGAGAGGCAGGGAAAGAAAGGTGAAGGAGGATGGTATCCCTCAGTATCTCATGCTAATCCAAGTAGGTATCACTACTTTCAGTTGGACTCTGGAAAGGAAACTATCAGAGGATATGTGTGTGTCTTGGTAAAAATGGATTTCATGACACCTTAATTTTTAAGCTTTTATAATACAAGGAGAGTTGCTGAGGAGACTCTCACATTTATTTTTGCTGGTCATTTATTTTATTTTGAATTTAAGATTGAGGTGGGCAAGATTTATATTTGAATCATATTTTGCTCATAAATTGTTGAAGCTATTCTGTAACATGTATCTCCCTTATCTTTTAAAATACCTCACAATGAAATGATTAAAGGTGTTTGAGTGCTTTGGTAACACAGCGTATTCAGAAGGCCTGATCTTACAGGATCTCACATCCTTCGTAAGGAGTTGGGATTGAGCTTTAGAGATGAGATGCCCTACACTTTCATGTCAATGTTACGGAGGTGATTTTCTTCTTTCTTGTTTCTTTTCCTGCTTCTCATTCTGTGTTCTTTCTCTCTTCTTGCTCTTCCTCTCTCTCTCCTAGTTTCATGAAAATTCATTTATCTGTGACATTTAAAGACTGTCTGAAAGGTGTCTGGAGCTGTGGCCGGCTGTGTGCATCAATAGTTTCTTAGAATCTGGCACTCTGTCAATATTTGGGAGCCTTGATAACCGCACTTAAATGCAGAGCTGCCAGCCATCATGCTCTTAGTGTCTCAGTAACAATTCTGAATGAATGGATATTAGCATGTCAGATCCTTTCCTGGCAACACTTGGTAGACACTATGTAGGCATCTTGCATTTGCCTTCTGCACCTGTTTGTCTGTCTCATTTATATGATGTCATTTTTCCCACTTTATATAAAAATAGGGATCTTCAAAAGGTAATATGAAAACTGAGGTAAATGGCATTCTTGCTCAATCTAGATTGGGTGAATTTTGTAATATAAAAGGTGATGTTATATGGACAGTACATTTTTTATTATATTCTAGGTAGTTTTGTTTGTATCTTTGCTACATTATGATATTTGGGCCAAACGTGTTATTGCTATTTTATGGTAGAAATATAAATGTTACTAAGGCCATTAAAACATTCTAGGTGCTCCATAGCTTATGTGTGAGCCTAATACGATAGATATTTTGGCTACATAAAGAAAAAATTAGTGGATTAATGATTTAAGCTTGTTCTCTTAAGCAAAATCTATTTACATTTTCAACTGTTTCTTAGTTACCTTCCCTCCAATATCAGTGAAATGCACCATTTATAAATTGAATATTAAACCATTGTTATGTCAACTTTCCCATGAACTGTCCTAGATGATAGCATAGTGGCCTTCCCAGGTTGTATGGGAAGCCAATAGTGCAGCAGCATCTGAATTAATGGACTACTGTACACTCTCAACCCAGGTGTAACCTCCACCATATCTTGTTACAAGAATATGTCAAGAATCTGAACTTCAAAGAAAAGAACGAGGAAAATGAGAGCTTACCAGATACCAGTCATACCTTCAAGATCTGTATCCAACTTAGGACGAGTATGAAAGACTTTGCCAGAATTTTCAGTCCTTCTCAGATCAAATAACCCAGATTTTTAGATATACAAGAGAATATCCTGGAACTCTTAATGCCCCTTGATGGGATCATTAAATAATGACCTCTGAGTGCTTGCTTTTCATGTGGGCGCTCAGATGCTAGATACCATAGAAGATTTTAAGGTGATTCTTAATCAGACCTGTTCCTACAACAATTGAAAATACTCCTTTAGTTTTATCTCAGAAAGGGAAGTTACATGTTTATTGACTCATAATTATGAGCCTCTAAAACTAAAGGTTTATTTGACCATTTATAAATGTGGCCTGCAGATATTATGTCATATTTATAGAAGTCATCATTTTTTAAGTGTAATCAATCGTCATCTTTGGTAGAAAAAGGTTCACTTGAAAGTGTTATGTTAAACAATTAAATTCACAAACTTATCCTGGAAAAAGTGCTATATGCCACATTACTAAATACCATTATGGTCAACTTCAAAATTATCTCCTTAGGAAGTTATGCACCAACAAACTTAGTCTACCTTTCAAAGCAATTTAGAACTCTTTCTGGAATGGCCATCAGAGCTGTCATCATGTATTACCATTGATGTTCTGAATGTCATCAAAAGGTCTTCCTTTCAGTATTTCCTTTATCTTGAGTAAAGAAAAAAAGTCAGTGGGAGCCAGATCAGGTGAGTAGTGAGGGTGTTCCAATACCCTCCAGTTATTTGTTTACTGGCTAAAAACTCCCTCATAGACAGTGCCATGTAAGCTGGTGCATTGTCATGATGCAAGGGCCATGAGTTGTTGGCAAAAAGTTTAGGTCACTTTTCTCTAACTTTTTTTTTCTCACAATACTATACTAATGAGGATTGTCTAATTTTTTTTGTGCAGCATTTTCAGCACTTCCAAATAGTTAATTTGGTTAATTGTCCCGTTGGTACAAATTCATAATGAACAATTTCTGTGACATTAAAAAAAAATGTTAGCAACTATCTCAATTTAGACTGACAGAACTTTTTTGGTTGTGGAGAATTGGCTGACTTCCACTGTGCACTTGACATTTTGTTTCAAGGCTGTATTGGTACACCCGTGTTTCATCACCAGTGATAACAAGCCCAAAATATCATCTTGTCTCTCAAAAAAGACTGGGAAAACTTTGACTCTTCTTTTCTTTTGTTCATTGGTGAGCTTCTTTGAGACCATTTATGCACACATTATTCTCATGCCAAGATTTTTAGTTAAGATATCCCTGTTTCTCTATCAATGTTTATTTTGTCTGCTATGCTTCTCATGACTAGCCAATGATTTTCATGAACACTTCAACGAATATTTGCAATGTTTTCTCCAGTTCTATTCACTATTGATGTCCCTCACCTCTCTTCATCAGTAACATTTTCTGTCTCCTCAGAAAAATATTTAATCCATTTGTCCACTGCCATTTTCTTCATGACATTAACCCCATAAATGTGGACTAATGTGTCCATGACTTCACTTCCACTTTTGACAAGTCTAACAAGACCTTTGTTTGTTCAGTGTTCTAATTCAAGCTCTGACATTCTTGCTACAGCACACAAAAACATGCAACAACAATAATGAATGCCCTTCACCAAGACGCTGCCACACATCAACACAAACACAGCTAGGAGACATTGATAGACCAAGGTTATGAAACCTTCCTGAGTTGTTTGTACAGTGCTGCCAATATAAGTGCAAGGTGGCAAGTTTGCAAATTTACCTGTCAGACCCAATAGCCGTACAAAGGAATTTTACAAGGGCTTCCAGAACCAGAAATCATCTGGCAATGTGAGGGCAAGCCCTAAAGTACAAAAAGAAAAAAAATAATCATGAAGATCGAAAGAATAAGAAAAAGGAAAGTATAGGTGTAAATGGATTTATCACATGGCCTGTATCAGGTATTTAGTATTTTTCTTTTTGTTTCATATACAGCAGAACGCAGTAACATGTACAGCTTCTAAGGAAGAAATATATGTGCTCTCCTCCCTCTGTCTATTCCAAGATCTATTTGGAGGGTGAGGGGGAGAAAACACACAATATACACCATTAATCACAAGATTTTTTTATACCACCAAACAAGATACATTTGCAGCACCTTTCATGGATGACTTAGAAACAAGCCTCTATTATTGTCAATAAAACTCATCTAATAGACTAAGAACCTACCCTCTTCTTGCTCTGCATTCAGAATTTATACGTGTATTATTCTGTTATTTATTATTATATACTATTTGTTTGATGTTAGACACTAACTTTCTGTATCAGATGAAGGTATAGGAATGAGATGGGAACAGAATTAACTTGCATAACATATAGTTAAGAACAAGAGGAATTTTGTTTTCTTATGGATCGCTTTAGACAACGTTAGGACTACATTTGACATGATGGGCTGCAATTTAACCATTTGTTTTCATTAATATCCTCTTGCCTAAAGCAGGTAAGATTTGGAGATTTCTTCCTTAGAAATCTTAGCAACTTCTTTAGCTCTTTCTTCTCTATTGTGTATTTTGTCTACTGATTACAGAGTAAAATAAGAATACTAAGGGAGTACATCTGGTCCTGCTTTTTTAGCCTTGACTATTCCTGGAAAAGAAATAGCTGACTTACTGTGTGACTACTGATCAACAGAACACTTGAAGAGTTTTACTGTAACACAAAGTAAAATTTTTTATTATGGAGATGAACTTTGTTGATGTTAGTGTAAGGACTAGTGACAGGTGCCACTCAAATAGAGACCCACACACCCTTCCTTAAAACGCATTTGAGATAAAGGGACTATCTATGACCAGTTCTGTGTTTTAAGTCACAGGAAAACCTTTATTCAGAAATCTTCCCTCCACTCTATATATTGTCCAGTAGATTGTCATTTTGTTTTTAGTTTATGAATAAATAATTTATAGTGATTGCATCCTGACTTACTGAAAAGTCCACTTGCCAACTTTCAGCTCAAAAGGACCCAAGTAATAGGTGTTATCACTATAAAAAGAATGTTTATTAATACTCAAAGTATCTACTTTTTTTTTTTAAAGGTTGATATTGAATTTTTGATCAACATATCCCAGAATGGGGACATTGCCTTTGTTCTTTTTGCAGAAATGGGCTTTTGAAATAGCTGTATACTTCTCTATAATGAAAGTTCCTATTTCCCCAATAATTATAAAAAATACATTTACCTGTTTCTGTTCATGTAATAGTAGTTTTCAAGCCAGTTTAACCAGCAGTCACAAGGCCAGACACCGTTTATATACCCAGAAGTAATGAATGTTGAGTTATATATGTGAATCTTTTCAAATTGTATACTGGGAGTAGAATGTATTGTGCATATGTAAGAATGGATAAAGCAAGTAGAAAGTTACATGTAGTTTTATAGAATAAAATTCTATAGAAATAATACTCAACAAAATACAGAAAATATTGGGCAAAAGAATAGATTGGACTAAGTAATCTCTTTAGCAGAAGATTCTCTATTAAATTTAATAAATAAGCTTCTTATTAAAATCATGTTATGTTTATATCCAATGAAATTTAAAAGTAAGTGAGTATAGAAATTCAAACCATTGAATAAAGGTTGTTCTGTGGCTGATCACCCAGGAAGGTTGCTGTTATCCTTACCTTGAGCTTACCAGTTTGTCGTTAATAATACTTTCACACTTATCTTCATTATTTCTTCTCTTCCAAAGTAAACTCACTATTTGGGAAATTGTACCTGGTTACAACAATTTTAATACTTCTCACTAATTTTCATTCAATGAAATATACTAGGAAAGCCCTAGTAAAACTGATTTGCCAATTCTTTGAGAATACTGGGACACAATGTCATGATAACGTTCTGTTTCCTTTCTTGGTCCAGTGAGAGAGTGCTGATGAACTAAAGCAAAACTGGAGTTAACTGTCTAACTCCACTTAGCTAGCAGAGACTTTTTAACTTAATTTTTTTTTTAATTTCAGAATATGAGAAGGGTATGTGTATTTTGGTTACATATTTTACTTTTGTGCATTTTAAGTCAAAGTTGTAAGTGTGCCCTTCACCCAGAATATATGCATTGTACCAGTTAGGCATGAATTTACCCTGCCACTCCTCTCCTCTCCCTCCTACTTAATCTCCTTTGAGTCTTACTTCTATATGTGTACATAAGTGTTGATTGGCTTGTTCCAATTTCATATTAAGTACACATATTCATTTTTCCATTCTTGTGATACTTCACTTAGGAGAATGGTTTCTAATTCCATCCAGGTTGTTATAAACAATACTTGATCACCATCTTCTTTATGGCTGAATAGTATTTCATTGTATACACATACAATAATGAATTAATCCATTCATGTATCATCAGACACTTGGGTTGTTTCCACATCTTTGCAATTGTGAATTGTGTGGCCATAAACATTTAAGTGCAAGTATCTTTTTGATAAAATGTCTTTTTTCCTTTGGATATATACCTAGTTATGGAATTTCTGGATCAAAAGATAGGTCTGCATTTAGTTCCTTAAGATATCCCCATTTTAATTTTGTCTCAAATAACCAATAAACTTGTAACCTATATATTTTGTGTGAAGTATTTTGTAATTCTCTGGAAATGATTTGTGGAGGATTAGAGTCAATATCAAGAAATACAGAAGTGGCATGCCCCAGAGGTCAGTCCTGGATTCTGGCTTTTGATTACCTGAATGATTTAGACTAGGCATGTGTTTTCCAACATTAGCAAACCCAGTGTAATATGAATTATTAATGAAGGCATTTTGAAAATCTCAAAACAGAATCAAATTTAATTAAAAATTACATTTTAAGGAATAGAAAGGGAAGAGTGATGCAAAATCACATTAACATTATGATGCCTGAACTCCTAGATGGTTGTGAATCAGGTGTTGAGAACAAGGAATGCCTGCTTTCAAAATGCAATGCTTCACATGCACTGTCCAGATAACAAATTGGGAGACAGGTGTAACTAAACATGCAGAAGTGAGACTATCGTTTGGTATCAGCACTCAGTAAAGCAGCGAATAAACACAATGATGTCCAAATAAAAGTGTTGCTAGTATTCTTTGGGATGGAAAGAAGACCTCAAAAATGGCAATTCATCTGTATTCCTTCATCATTTACATATAAAATTTCGTATAGCTATGTTAGTTTTAATCTACAAATAGCTGCTAAACTAACCTGATACACCTCAGCGTGCTTGTCCACTTTGCTTCTTTTATGACATGTCCACAAATGTATGACTTTGCAAGAGCAGATGTATGACTTTGTTTCTTTTGATCCTTCTTACAAGTCTTGTATTTTTTATGACCCATGAAGGTTTGGTAAGTGTCACTGACGGACTGGAAATAAAGAATGACTGGATCTGTGGGCAAAATAACATCTAGACATAGAGCACAGAAAGGTAATCGTGAGTGTGATATGTGAACTTGAAATTTAAAAATAGCTATAATAGTGGCATCTAGAAGGAGCATGCAGAATATAGGTATTTTTCCTATTTCCTATAAGCATAGGTTAGACACTTAATCATGCTTGTTCTGAATTCAGCTAAAATTGGCTATGAACATCTTGGAGAGAAAAATTTATCAAACCCCTCTCAATAAAATTTCAATTTAATATTTCAAGAAAAGAGTTTCTTGAGGAAAAGTAAAAGACATTGATTTTTTTTTAATCTTATAAAAAAGGGAGGCACAAGTATTGAGCTAATACTAGCTTTTACTCAAGTTATGGGAGGTAAGAAATGAGACTTTCTGATAAAAAATAATGAAACAAAATCTTTGGTTTGATAATGAGTTAAGTGTTGTTGACAATGAGGCTTCTAAACACTGAAAGCAACGTTGTGGGATTGTCCTCCATGATGCTTTTTAAATTAAACTTGATAGACTCCCATCTTTCTGGAATTGTCAGAATGTGTCAGGAAGAAGGGAAGAAATGACTTCTCCAAGTGGTTTACATTTTTCAGGAGTTTTTTTCCATCCCTTTATTACTTTAAATCCAGTGCTATTCAGAAAAAAAAAAAAAAAAACTTGGAAAGCACTAGGACTTATAAATGTGCTTGACCAGAGTGAAAGCAAGAGAAGTGGCCCCAGCATTGTGGTGGAGAATAAAGGATCACCCTATGTTACCCTCATTTCCTATAATAATTGATTTACTACAAACTTTAAATGGTGGGACAGCTACTAAAAAATTTACTTGTGAACTAAAGGATTAGAGAATATTGTTCAGTGTTTTACAAAAAAAAAAAAAAAAGTGCGGAAGACTTTTGGTCAATTATTTATCACATTTCATTCTCTGCTCCTGTCAATACTCAAAGCACCACCCATTATCCATTATACATAGTACTCAGACCATTTCCTTCCTATGGCATTAAGTGAAGTATCTTTGATTCATCTCCAAAAATGTGAAGTCAACATGTGTTGGTAGTATTTGCCATGAAGTAAGGGAAAGGTCCACAGTAATAAGGGTAAAAAGACATCCTCAGTTTAAATACTACATATATACATAAACCTGCTCATACATAACCACACATACTCACACTCCAACTAAGTTCTTCCTGCCTGCCAGGTACTTTTCTAGGAACTGAAGTAATACAGGTATACATTCCTGTTGCTAAAGAGTGCTCACAGATTTGTGGGAAAAGCAGATATGGAAATAGGTAATTATCGTGCAAAAATACGGGTATTGCAGTAAAGTATGTGCAAACTGCTGTTCGTCTGGGACAGTTCTGGTTTAAACCTGTAGTCTTGGTATGCTTATTCATAAGGCCCTTTCACCCTCAAATGTGTCTCCGTTTGGACAATAAATTATATGGTCGCCCTATAAATAGCCGTATCAATCAAATCTGCCTGAGGTTGTCAGGCAAAATTTTCCGCAAAATAGGACAGAAAATCAAAGAGATTAAGAATGCTTTGCCACACATATTACCTACTTCCAAATGGAAATGAAAAACGGGTTTGACTGACTTTCTTTCTCCTAGGCTTGTCAGAGGGATAGAGTGGGAATTTAAATTATGTTGAGTAAAAAAGAAAGGGACAAGGCAAGACAATCTAAATCCCGTTGTTGGTATATAATACGTACAAGAGTTGTCATTAATTAAGGCATTAAATTAACAATTCTCTGAAGCTCCCTGGAACTGAAAGGTAGGATAAGAAAGAACTAGAAGCAATGGGAGAAATTTTAGAAAGACAAGTTGAGATTCAACATGAGGAAGGACATTCTATACAAACAATGGAAGGAGCTGCCTGTGAGGATGAGAGTCCCATCCCCAGGTGGTGTTCAACAGTGGTTGAATGTCTACTGTCAGCAGACTCAGGCATTAGATTAAGATTCAGACCACAGGTTACTTAGTGTCCTGTACCACATCGTTGCCCTGTGATCTAACCATTCTTCAGACATGGGAATCTTTGAGCAGCTTTTAAGAATTCTGTGTTTGGAAGGCCATTATGAGTAAAAATTATAGAAATACTATTTTAAAAAGAGACAGTTTGCACGAGCAAACCCCGCTACCCACTCTGAACACCTACTAAAAAGAGACCAGGGAATTTTCTACAGATCACACATACAAGGAAAACAGCCAATAGACATGTAATATTCAGGAGACATGCCTCACTTAGGTTTCCACCGCTTGGACACATATTCATTTTAAGATGGAGTAGCTGCAAATTCTTGCTTACTAGTTCGATTTGCATAGCTCTGAGCTACATACAAATAGGACTTGTGGCAAAGCTATCATTAAAGAGAAACAAAGCAGAAGACTGAACAAAGGATACATTCTACAGGAAGTTGGAAGTTGAGACTGTTTTAGTGATCCTTGTCATGGTAAGAAAGATGTCCTCCCCTTCTCCCCACTTAAAAAGGGTAACAGACAAGTGACAAAAGAAGGCTCCCTGGAGATAATATAGGAGCAAAGAGTAGGATGAACTAAAGGCTATCCACACAAACAGAGTGAAAGGAGTTGGCACAGCCAGACACCCCCATTCACAGCACAGAGATATGTGATTAGGTTAGAATCACTTACCTCTGCCCCAATGCATTAAGGTAGGAATAGGTCAGGTCTGGGGGGAAAATGACATCTTGATGAAGCTCAGTTTTCTTGGAGGCCTAAGAAGGATGTCAACTCAGCTAGAGCCAGAAGCTTTTCACTGGCTCCTTTATATCAAACTCTTGAGTTTCTATATTTATAGATTGAAATATCTTCCAGTAAGGCAGAGAGAAAAGTCTTCTGAAGGCTGTGGAAATGACTTTAGTTCTTCAGTAGTTAAGAGTGTATGGGCTTTGGAGTGAGGTAAAACTACTTTCAAATCTCTGTGACTTAGGTATTTATGAAAAAGTATTTAAATTCCTAAGTTTTAGTTCCCACATCTGAAAAACAAATTGAGACTGCATATACCGTAAACCTGTTGTAAAGATTAAATGATACATGTAAATTGTGTAATGCATGTGGTGTCTGGCAAAGGATTATTAGAAATTTTTATTCCCTGAGGACCATTATCACTTTGTGTAACATTCTCCAGTCACCGTTTCCAAGCTCTACCTCATTTTACATCATTATGTTCTGTCGCATCCTTGCCATTCCAGCTTCGACCTGCTTCCCCAGTTATTCTAAGCGTCTGCGTCCCTGTGCCAAAGCCTCATTCTGCTGTGTTCTTAAGGGTATGTTATACCTAGAATTATTTATAAATTCAGTACAAACTTTGGACAAAAACTAAAAATCATAAAAAGAATACATGACATTGAGAGGGTACCATTCTTGTCTTTGAGTTCTCAAGGTGTTCTTCATCCTTTCTAACATTAACCCTGAGAGCATTTATGGCAGGTGAGCAAGGAACAAGTATGATTTTCTACCCTCCTCACAGGAGGTAAAAAACAAATTGCCAGAAGTCACTCAGTGACCTCAGATGAAGAATCGAATGAGAGGATCTTGAATTCTTGTTGCCAGATCTGCCTGGGGGTCCATTTACTATGAAAAAGCCTAGTGAGGATGATCTTAAGTGTTAATTTTATATTTGATATTACTTTACCCACACAGTTAAAGTGTTTTCTAGATCTCTATTGGCCCACAGAATATAGAGAGATAGCGGTGTAAATTCCTTTCTCAAACGGTTCTTGTCACCAAAACTGTCGTATGCTAGATCACATGTCAGTGTGGGACATAGCAGATCCTCAGCTTCTCAGGATCCACTCATTACAAGTGAGTTTATGTGCCTTGAAGCATATGGCCTTGATATATGATCCTGGAGCAAAGGAGCAAGGTAGTTCAAGCTGGCCACAATTTTATTGACTCTCACAGACTTGCTTTGTTGTCATTCCAATAAACTAGATGAGAAATTTTTGATGCTCCAAGCTATCCAGTCCTCAGGACTCCATTTCATGATTCAGAGTCCAACCAAACAACTCAAGGGTGCTTTTGTATGACACTGCGACCACAGGAATAAATAATTGCTTAGTAATTCTCTTTGAGGCAGAAAATTCTAAACATGGAGGAACCATTTCCCCTTAATGGGAGCCAGAAATCCTGTAAGTGCTTGAAATGGCATTCACAAGTCTGAATGGTAAACAGATAAAAACAGGAGCGCACCAGTTGCACAAATGACTTGCTTGTCACAAACTTGTCATTGCAGTAATCTAACATTTCTTTCACAGAGCCCGATGGAAAGTATGGAACAAACAGGCCCTGCTGACGTTTTGGCTCTGCTAAGCCTTCCTCTGAGCTAAAGCATCTGCAGCATCTTCCTGTTCTAGACCCTTTATCTGCTGAAATTAGCTGATACTGTACATGTCAAAGAAATGTTTGACTGTTGCATTAACAAGTCGATGACAAGCAAGTTATTCCGACAACTGAAATACTGCTACTTTTTAGCAGGCTGCCATTTTGACCTTTGTCTTATATGAAAGAACCATAACAGAGCAAAGCACTAGGAAGACACCAGGAATGTTGCCCCAGGCCTGTTCAAAGACCACCAATTGAGGGCTTAGGAGTGGTAGTACAGTGGGCATGCCAGGCAGTTCCATTGGAGTTATGGATGGGATTTTTAGTAAAAGATAAATGTTATGAACACATTGGAGTGTTCCAGGATTGTTCTTGCAGGGATAAATGAATTGCATAGAAATCCCTTTACTCCGGCTTCCCCTTCACCACATACACCTGTGTATGTTTCATAGAATGTTAATAGCAGGAGCCTTAAATGCATATTGATTGTATAGTCAGCTATGCCTGTGGTTTTAGTTCCTCCTATTGGTAGACCACCCCACCCCCAATCTATCCAAACCTAAGCAGAGTCATACTCTTGTCTCCTGAAAAGCACCGTATCTTCATTAGCTTTCTCTCAGAAGCTTTAGGCAGCCCTCACTAAGACACCATTAGCTCATCTCCAACCTCAGCTGCCAGCAGGGAGTGCTGGTACACTGTGCAACTTCTGAAACTTTCTGTTTGAGTAATCCTCCTCCTCTTAGGGTCCACACTTGGTGTTCCCAGGGTGTGAAGGCCAGTGCATCCCAGCCTTGTCAGCATACAGAGGCTAGCCAGAGCCTGTACTAGGGACCTTACCTGTTGCAACCACAGTATTCTGTCTTCGTTGATGCCACAGGGATAGCAGCACTGGGAGCAATGGACCATTTGTCCTCAGATTTTGGCCTTTCCATAAAACTGAGCTTCTCTTGTTCACCGAGGTGTCAGGTGCCTCGTATTCTTTGTAGAACCTTCAGGTCTGTTAAGGGTGCATTGATACTGTCTTGTCTTGTTTAAATATTGACATGAAAAACTTGCATTGTCAGACTTAATTTTAAAAAGTCTTGTGTAAAAATGATTATCCTTCAGCCATGAGAGCCAAATTTCTTGCCAAAGTAATGGGTTTGACTTTTTTTTAGACTTGACATATTCAACACAGTACTGTCTCCCAGACGAAAGATTTTACTGCCATCCAAGTATCTCCTACTGTAATCTATACCTCAGCTTTGTGGAGCAACTACTCACAGGACAGGTGGGAAAGGTGTGAGAAGAGGGTCCTTTTTTTTTTTTTTTTTTTTTTTTTTTTTAAACGTTTTAAGTATATTTGC
>CAUYPK010115240.1:0-77035 GCA_963574355.1 Loris lydekkerianus
GGAGAAATTACATACTTCAATGAGATTCACATGTTGAAGAAATTTGCCATAACTAAACCAGCTCTCCATGATATTCTCAGACCTATCCTCCATAAAGACCAGCATAATGCTCCACCACAAAAGTAAACCCACCCAGAAAATTTTGATCAAATTCCAACTTCCACATTCATAAAATGATTAAAAATGTCCACTGGACTCTCGAAAGGCTTATCAATATTCTCAATTAATGTGAATGGTTTAAATTGTCCTCTAAAGAGGCACAGGTTGGCTGACTGGATACAAAAACTCAAGCCAGATATCTGCTGCATACAAGAATCTCATCTTACCTTAAAAGACAAATATAGACTCAAGGTGAAGGGATGGTCATTTGGAAAGCAGGCAAATGGAAAGCAGATAAAAGCAGGCATTGCAATCCTATTCGCAGATACAATAGGCTTTAAATCAACCAAAATATGGAAGGATAAAGATGTACACTTCATATTTGTTAAAAAGTATTACTAAATATGATAAGATTTCAATTATTAATATTTATGTACCCGACCAGAATACACCTCAATTTATAAGAGAAACTCTAACAGACATGAGCAATTTGATTTCCTCCATTTCCATAGTAGTTGGAGATTTTAACACCCCTTTAGCAGTGCTGGATAGATCCTCCAAAAAGAAGTTAAGCAAAGAAATTTTAGATTTAAAGTTAACCATTCAACATCTGGATTTCACAGACATCTACAGAACATTTCATCCCAACAAAACTGAATGCACATTCTTCTCATCAGCCCACGGAATGTACTACAAAATCAACCACATCCTAGGCCACAAATCTAACCTCAGCAAATTTAAAAAAAATAGAAATTATTTTTTGCATCTTCTCAGACTATCATGGAATAAAAGTTGAACTCAATATAAACAGGAATATGCATACCCATACAAAAACATGGAAGCTAAATAACCTTATGCTAAAGGATAGATGGATTATAGACGAGACTAAGAAGGAAATCACCAAATTTTTGGAACACAACAACAATGAAGACACGAATTATCAGAACCTCTGGGATACTGCGAAGGCAGTCCTAACAGGGAAATTCATAGCACTCCAAGCCTTCCTCAAGAAAACAGAAAGAGAGGAAGTTAATGACTTAATGGGACACTCAAGCAACTAGAGAAGGAAGAACATTCCAACCCCAAACCCAGCAGAAGAAAAGAAATAACAAAAATCAGAGCAGAATTAAATGAAATTGAAAACAAAAGAATTATACAACAGATCAATAAATACAAAAGTTGTTTTTTTTAAAAGATCAATAAAATAGATAAACCTTTGGACACATAACCAGGAAAAAAAAAAAAGAGTAAAATCTCTAATTTCATCAATCAGAAATGGTAATGATGAAATAACAACAGACCCCTCAGAAATTCAAAAAATTTTTAAAGAATATTACAAGAAACTTCACTCTCAGAAATATGAAAATCTGAAAGAAATTGACCAATACTTGGAAGTACGCAACCTACCAAGACTTAGCCAGAAAGAAGTGGAAATGTTGAACAGGCCTATATCAAGTTCTGAAATAGCATCAACTATACAAAATCTCCCTAAAATGAAAAGCCTAGAACCAGATGGCTTTACGTCAGAATTCTACCAAACCTTTAACGAACTAGTACCTATATTACTAAACCTCTTCCAAAATATGGAAAAAGAAGGTATACTATCCAACACATTCTACAAAGCAAACATCACCTTGATCCCTAAACCAGGGAAAGACCCAACAAGAAAAGAAAATTATAGACCAATATCACTAATGAATATTGATGCAAAAATACTCAATAACATCCTAACAAACAGAATCCAACAACACATCACAAAAATTATACACCATGACCAAGTGGGATTTATCCCAGGATCTCAAGGCTGGTTCAATATACGTAAAGCTATAAATGTAATTCAGGGTATAAACAAACTAAAAAATAAAGATCATATGATTCTGTCAATTGATGCAGAAAAAGCTTTTGATAATATCCAGCATCCTTTCATGATAAGAACACTTAAGAAAATTGGCATAGAAGGGACATTTCTTTAACTCATAGAGGCCATCTACAGCAAACCAACAGCCAATATCGTATTGAATGGAGTTAAATTGAAACATTTCCACTTAGATCAGGAACCAGGCAAAGTTTCCCATTGTCTCCATAATTCTTTAACATTGTAATGGAAGTTTTAGCCATTGCAATTAGGGAAGAAAAGGCAATCAAGGGTATCCACATTGGGTCAGAAGAGAACAAACTTTCACTCTTCACAGATGACATGATTGTATATCTGGAAAACACCAGGGATTATACTACAAAACTCTTAGAAGTGATCAAGGAATACAGCAGCATCTTAGGTTACAAAATAAACATTCATAAATCGGTAGCTTTTACATATACCAACAATAGTCAAGCCAAAAAAATAGTTAAGGACTCTATTCCACTCACAGTAGTGCCAAAGAAGATGAAATATTTGGGAGTTTATCTAACAAAGGATGTGAAAGATCTCTACAAAATGAACTATGAAACTTTAGGAAAAGAAATAGCTGATGATGTTAACAAATGGAAAAACATACCATGCTCATGGCTAGGGAGAATCAACATTGTTAAAATGTCCATACTAACCAAAGCAATATATAATTTTAATGCAATTCCTATTAAAGCTCCACTGTCATATTTTAAGGATCTTGAAAAAATAATACTTTGTTTTATATGTAATCAGAAAAAAACCTCAAATAGCCAAAACATTACTCAGAAATAAAAACAAAGCAGGAGGAATCACACTACCAGACCTGAGACTGTACTATAAATTGATAGTAATTAATAGAGCATAGTACTGGCACAAAAACAGAGAAGTAGATGCCTGGAACAGAATAGAGAAGAGATTAATCCAGCTACTTACCGTTATTTAATCTTTGACAAGCCAATTAAAAACATTCAGTGGGGAAAAGATTCTCTATTTAACAAATGGTGCTGGGTAAACTGGCTGGTGACCTGTAAAAAACAGAAACTGGACCCACACCTTTCACCATTAACTAAGGTAGACTCTCACTGGATAAAAGATTTAAACTTAAGACATGAAACTATAAAAATACTTGAAGAAAGTGCAGGGAAAACTCTTGAAGAAATTAGCCTGGGTGAATATTTTATGAGGAGGACTCCCCAGGCAATTGAAGCAGTATCAAAAATGCACTACTGGGACCTGATCAAACTAAAAAGCTTCTGCACAGCCAAGAACACAGTAAGTAAAGCAAGGAGACAGCCCTCAGAATGGGAGAAAATATCTGCAGATTATACCTCCGATAAAGGTCTAATAACCAGAATCCACAGAGAACTCAAACTTATTAGCAAGAAAAGAGCAAGTGATCTCATCTCAGGGTGGGCAAAGGATTTGAAGAGAAACTTCTCTAAAGAAGACATATGCACTATCTACAAACACATGAAAAAAAACTCATCATCCTTAATCATCAGAGAAATGCAAATCAAAACTACTTTGAGATATCACCTAACCCCAGTAAGAGTAGCCCACACAACAAAATCCCAAAACCAGAGATGTTGGCATGGATGTGGAGAAAAGGGCACACTTCTACACTGCTGGTGGGAATGCACACTAATACGTTCCTTCTGGAAGGATATTTGGAGAATACTTAGAGACCTAAAAATAGACCTGCCATTCGATCCTATAATTCCTTTAATAGGTTTATACCCAGAAGACCAAAAATCACAATATAACAAAGACATCTGTACCAGAATGTTTATTGCAGCCCAATTCATAATTGCTAAGTCATGGAAGAAACCCAAGTGTCCATCAACCCAAGAATGGACTAGCAAATTGTGGTACATGTATACCATGGAATATTATGCAGCCTTAAAGAAAGATGGAGACTTTACCTTTTTCATCTTTACATGGATGGAGCTGGAACATATTCTTCTTAGCAAAGTATCTCAAGAATGGAAGAAAAAGTATGCAATGTACTCAGCCCTACTATGAAGCTAATTTATAGCTTTCATATGAAGGCTATAACCCAACTATAGCACAAGACTATCGGGAAAGGGCCAAGGGAGGGGAAGGGAGGGGGGAGGTTGAGGTGGAGGGAGGCTAACGGGTGGGGCAACACCTAGGGTGGATCTTAGAATGGGTAAAGGCAAAATTTACTAAATGCAGAATACAAATGTCTACATACAATAAAGATGGCTATGTTAAACAGTTTGATGAGATTATTTCAGATTGTATATGAAACCAGCACATTGTACCCAGACAATGGATTGCACTAATGTACACAGCTATGATTTAACAATTAAAAAAAAAAAAAGTCACAAGTTGTAGTGGAAGATTTAGACTAGATCCAGATCCCCTAGTAAATCGGGGTTAATTCATTCTTCCCAGTATTACTATAAGGATTAAATTATATTCTATTTAACAAATATTTATGATGTGCCTGTGTATACAAGGCACTGTCATTGTTACTGAAGATATAATTAACAAATCATATAAAGTCACTGCGCCTATGAGGTGCCTTATCTCCTAGACTTTTTCCTTCCTTTGTCTTTTTTTTTTTTTTTTTTGTGGACAAAAAGATTATAGGAGAATCGGTTAAATCATTTGTAGTGGGAAGACAAGGTCCAGTTTTATGTAACACCCTCTAGCCTTCTCCAGGTACCCCTGATAGTTTCAGAACTGATCCAGTAATCCAGCTCTGAGCTAGACCTTCTGAGGGCTGTCACGTAGAGAGCAGAGAGGGATGCCCAGAACCCAGCCAAGCCTGTCCTCTGGACTGGCAGTCACGGGAAGACGGGTTTCCCAACCAATTATCACCTATGTTCAAAGAGCTCCTGGGTGAATACATTCCACATCTATTTGCAAACCTCAAACAATACACCTTTAGTTTTAAAAGCTGTAAATATTTAAAAACCAACAGATTTTCCTCTGCCCTCCTCATTCTTCCCTTTCTAAGCACAATGACATTACTGCTCTAAACCCTCACTAGTGTTTCGCATTTTATCTACTTCAAGAGAATTTTAGGCACGAGATAAAAGTTCATTTGTGGGGCAAGCTGATGTTCTTTGAATGGGTTGGGCATATATAAACTTTGAAATATTTTAATGAATAAAGCACAAATATAGTTTGATTTCTTTATCTGATTAAAGAATCTTACCTATAAATCAGATAAATCTTACCTTTATCTGATTACTTATCTATGACAGCAGAGATGATGGTGAGGAGGATGCAGTTCACCTTGTTCAGTGGCTCCTTAAATTAATGAGCAGGTATGTCAGATGCAGAATTTTTTTTACCCTCTTCATCAAACTATATATTTACCATTCCATGCCTTCCAAGTTTGCTGAGTTTAGTGCTCGGGAAGTGACTTGCCGAAGTCTATGACATTTTTTAGTACACATACTATAGAGGCCCAGGGAAAATTTCCCCTTCACCCTTTGAAGAGTCACTGAAAATCAACTTCTACAAATCAGATTAATATTTGAAACTATAGAGGCCCAGGGGAAATTTTCCTTTCACCCTCTGAAGAGTCACTGAAAATCAACTTCTACAAATCAGATTAATAAAAGAAATGGAATGCAAATTTTTTAGCATGCACAGGAAAGAATCACAGAGCGATTGCCCAGTATCCCAGTAGGGTACAGATGCTTGTACATTCTATTTCTCAAGGGAAAGGGAGATGGAGAAGTTTGGATGATTTTAGGGGGGTAGCAAATGATTTTTAGGGGAATTCAATGGCCTCAAATTGTACACAATGGCCTGGGATAAAGTCTGCTGGGCCCACAGGGCAGACAATGGTTTGCATCAAAAACCTGTCCAGGTTTGTTGACAGATCTCAATCTCTTTCCTGTGATATGAGATCGGGTAATGAAAACTTGGGGAAAGGACCCAGAGGTAATTGTTTTCTTCTTTGGCAGGTCCAAAGTTAGGGCAGATAAGGGAACTTTGGAGAACAACTTCATCCTATGATTTGGGACAGACAGAGAGTGAAGAGATAGGAGGTTTGGGGAGGACAGGGACCATATTTGGAGGTATCGGTTTCCACACTGCAATACTAGAAACTTGAACATGTTACCAATTAAGTAGAAAGAAAGAGAGAGAGAGAGAAGGAGGGAGGGAGAGCTGAACTGAGTGAAATTTATTGCAATCTTTCCTGAAGATAAGCTAGTGATAGTCTTGTCTCAGAAAGGTGACTACGTGCACCCTCCTGGTGCCAAGGAAATGTCTCCACTGCTCTTCCCAGAACCTAGAAATGAATAGAAATGCTAAAAATGTGGCCAATCTGAACTTGTTGTGAAATGACAGGATACAATGAAGTGAAACAGCTGCAGACAGTCTCCTGGTTGTTGACTTTTACTGCTTTTTAAGTCCACCCTAAAGGGGGATACAATTTAAAATTCTGAGGGACTTCGAATTCTATTTTTCACCTTTTAGGTTCAGGAGTAAATGAACATGACACCTTTGGGCGAAGAGCACATCTGTTGGATCTTTTTTCTTTTTCTTCTTCTTCTTTTTTTTTTGAATGTTATTGAGAGAAAGTGAATCAGCTGTGTTTTTTATTTGTTCAGACTTCAAGGTGATGATTCAGAAACAAGTGCCTTTGTTTTACATCAAATTCTGGGTCCTTTTCAGCAGAAATGAATCAAAGAGAATCAGAGATATGTGAGTTGACTTTTAAAAGGAAATAGGAGAATCAGCTGTCAAATGTCTCTGTTCAGAATTTCATATTGATGATAACTGGAGCTGCTTTCTAGAATTCTCGGGAAGTAATTATAACCAGATTTGTTTTTGTGATGTTCACATCCTATCCCATTTCCCACCCCTCAACCCCTATTCCAACTTCCCCATCTCCATGGATAACCTCCCACCCCCTCCCTACTCACCCTACACCTGCCCCGCCAGAATAACCACACAGAAAAACAATGGCCTCAACTCAGAAACATCAAAACCATCAAAGCAATCTTTCTGAAAACTAGGCCTTATATCCTTCTGCTTCATTACTAAATAAAGGGTGTTTTTCTTATGTTGAGCTCTTCAAGATCCATATTGTTAGATACTGAGCCAAAAATGATGGGCTTGTCTTTCCTTATGTGGGCTCTTGCCCTATGACCTAAGCTGCCCACATAACCACTGAGAAATAACAGTTGGCCTCTCAGAGAGACGTGACGAAAACAAAAAATTGTCCCTCCGACTTGACAGCTTTTTTTTTCTTTTTTGTTATGGTCCTTAAAGTTAAAGAGAGCAGTCTGAAAATACATTGTGGTTTTAGCATAAACCTCAAAACTATTAATTGTAACAAGGGAAAATGACTAATTTATTTCCATCTTTCATGTTGAAAATTTCAGGTTTTGGGAAAAAAAAATTTGCATTGATTTTTTTTTTTCCCCTGTAGTGTAAACTGTCCTTCTTGGAATAAGTCTAGTGTTGCGTATTACTAAACTGATAGTAGTCAGAAGAATTGCACGTTCAGTACAAATGTCAGACTATATAACTTTTAATATTCCCACAAGTACAATGTGTAAGAAGATAATTTCATCCAAGTTAATGATTTCAGAAGCAGAGGTGGCAATTCAAAGTTACTCTTCAAATCCTCCTCTCAAGGATATGATTTTTAATACTTAAGTCTTCCTTGGCAAGGTGCTTATCTTCTTGTTTTTTAGTTTTCTTATCTGTAAATGGAGGTAATTGTTTCTACTTCATGAAAGTATTGTGAGAATAAAAATTATCTAGAACAATCCCTGCAACATAGCAATTAGTCAATTATTGTTAGCTATAATGCTTATTTAAATTCAAAAACAGTGTCTCAACCTCAGCACCATTGACATTTGGGGCCCAATAACTCTGTGCTGTGGGGGCTTTTCTGTGCCTTGTAGGGAAAAGCCTCCCTGGCCTCTACTTACTACATGCCAGTGACACCACCACCACCCCCCACCCCCCAGTCATGACAACCCAGAATATCTTCAGACATAGCCTAATGTCCTTTGGGAGAATGAGGGAAGGGAACAGAGGCAAAACTGTCCCTGATGAGAACCACTATACTGAAATATTCAGTAATTTAAAGCTCAAGTCTTAAACACATTTTCTCTATCAACAGAACTGTCTAAAACATTGCCCAAAGCTTCAAACATCATCTATTTCCTTTTGAAAAATCTAATTTTAAATAGGCTAATTTAGCCATAATTTGACGTGGAAGGAGTAAAAGAAGAAAAGAAGGAAGAAAGGAAGGCAAGGGAGGGAAGACAGGATGAAGAAAAAGGAGAGAAGGAAGGAAGGAAGGAGGGAGGAAGGATAGAAGGGAAAGGGGGAAGACACTGGATTGTATAAGAATTCTCTATCACTTACCTGGAGACCAGGCCCTCTTTCTTTCCCTGTAGGCTACAACGATTTCATACTTTAAAGCACAGCAACTGGAATCTAGAAGTTTTCTCTAAAAAGCTTTTTTTTTTAGTTTTTGGCTAGGGCTGGGTTTGAACCTGCCCCCTCCTGCATTTGGGGCAGGCGCCCTACTCCTTTGAGCCACAGGTGCCACCCTAAAAAGCTTTTTTTTTAAAAAAAAAAAAAAAAAAAAAAAGGAAAACCCCATTAGATGGTTAGCATCCTGCAATGTTTTGTTATGTATTCCAATGTAAGTTAAGTTGAAGATCAACCACTCCACATTTTGGCGATTGTAAATTGAACTGCAATAAACAGTCTAGTGCAAGTGTCCTATGACAAAAGGATTTTTTTTCCTTCTGAGTAGATACCCAGTAGTGGGATTGCAGGATCAAATGGGAGGTCTAGCTTGAGTTCTTTGAGGATTCTCCATACTGCTTTTCAAAAAGCTTGTATTAGTTTGCAGCCCCACCAGCCGTGTAAAAGTGTTCCCTTCTCTCCACGTCCACACCAGCATCTGCAGTTTTGAGAGTTTGTGATGTGGGCCATTCTCCCTGGGGTTAAATGGTATCTCAGGGTGGTTTTAATTTGCATTTCTCTAATAATTAGGGACGGTAAGCATCTTTTCATATGTTTGCTAGCCGTTCGTCTGTCTTCTTTAGAGAAGGTTCTATTCATGTCTCTTGCCCATTGATAAATAGGATTGTTGGCTTTTTTCATGTGGATTAATTTGAGTTTTCTAAAGATCCTACTTATCAAGCTTTTCTCTGATTCAAAATATGCAAATATCCTTTTCCATTGGGTAGGTTGTCTATTTGCTTTGGTTGTTGTCTCCTTAGCTGTACAGAAGCTTTTCAGCCTAAATGCCCACCAAACCAGGAATGGATCAACATTCCTGGAATTCCTAGTATTCCACCATGGAATACTATTCAGCCATCAAAAAAGATGGAGATTTTACATCCTTGTATTAACCTGTATGAAAGTGGAACACATTATTCTTAGTAAAGCATCACAAGAATGGAGAAGGATGAATCCTATGCATTCAGTTTTGATATGAGAACGATTAATGACCTAGTACATGGTGGGGGATGGGGGATGGGGAGAGCAGAGAGAAAAAAGGAGGGAGAGGAGTGGGGGAAGGAGAGAGCAGAGAGAGAGAGAGAGAGAGGAAAGGGGACGGGAAGAGGAAGAGAAAAGAGGGAAGGAGGGAGGGGGCAGGGTCTGGGTGTGTGACACACGTCTTGGGGGCAAGACTCAATTGTAAGAGGGACTTTACCTAACAAATGCAATCAGTGTAACCTGATTTCTTGCACCCTCAATGAATCCCCAATGATAAAAAATAAAAACAATTAAAAAAAAGATCAACCACTCCTTTAATGCTCACTTCTGACATGGATTTTTGTTAGAGAAAAAGAGAAGAAAAACTAAAAAACATGCTCTCATTCTCTTCATAAACTTGATTTTAGTATTTATTTACTTCTAGATCTTTGTTAGATAGGACCTCCGTCATTCTCTTAATCATCTCTTTTTATTCCTTTTGACGAAAGCTCTCATTTCCTTCTAGGCACAACAAAATAATTGAAGTCAACCTCATTAGTGCCCAGAGTGGTGTTGATAAAGCTCACTCAGCAGTTTGGCTTTTGAAAACTGATGAGGAGAAAGAAGAGCTCAAACTTAATTCTAACCAACAAAATGTAAGTCTGATTCCAAAATACCACCAGTAAGTCCTTGAGGCAAATATAAAACAGTTGTATACATTAAACTGTATAAAATGGCTCAGTCTGAACTTAGTTCTGCCTTCAAAAAACATCACCCTAATGTCCAAGAGTAACGGAAAGCAATGTAAATTTTTTCCTTCACTTTTCTTGAAATTATCAGAAGAAAAATTATGTTCACAATGCTCTAGGAAGCTCTTTGTCCATTTACCAGCAGCACTGCTGCCCACATGTAGCAGTGACCCCAATAGCTCTGTCCTCGACTGTCTAGGACTCCCCCAGAAAGCTGCCTCCAATTCAGCCCTGTCTCTTCTATTTCTCTCATTCCTTCCACCTTACAAATGTATTTTCTTCTCACAGTAGTTCTCTATCCTTCCAATGTCTATCCAGATGCAATTCCCTAACCTCAAAATATAGTCTAAGGTGCCTGTGAAGTAGGAAAATACAGAGCCTTTATCATTTAGAAAGGACAGAAGCTACAGATACTCATGTAAATATATACATATTTTACCTACTACATGTGTGTGTGAGAGACCTATCCGTGTTACAAAATAGAGAAGTTGGGTGCAGTGTCTCATGCCTGGAATCCTAACACTCTGGAAGGCTGAGGCAGGAGGATTGCTTAAAGCTGAGGAGTTCAAGTCTGAGCAAAAGCAAGAGCAAGATCCTCTCTCTACAAAAAGTAGAAAAATTCACTGAGCATGGTGACAGGTGCCTGTCGTCCCAGCTACTTGGGAGGGTGAGGCAAGAGGTTCGCTTGAACCCAGGAATTAAATGTTGCTATGAGCTGGGCTGATCCCTCAGCACTCTAGCTAGGTGAGCCAGAAACTGTCTCAAAAAAACAAAAAACAAATCGAGAGTATTGGCTGGTTTATAGAATAGTACTGAACTATTCCAAGAGTGACATAGTTATAAGAAACTTTTATCAAAAATGAAGATAATTGTCATTGTCATGACAGTGAGTGGCTTTGCTCAGTTATGTTCCTTTCAAGCGTTTATGAATGCACCAAGATGAAGTAAGATGAAGGTGCGAATCAAGGCCATTGCTCTTCCATCCAGTTCCATTCAATTCTTTCATTGCATTCAATTCCAATCAGCTCTGCCTTCTGTTTGCTTTGAGAGCATCAGTAAGATATCAACCTCTATTTTATTCTATTGTTATAACATAATGGCTTTCAAAAATCACATAAGTAGTTAAAAGTCCAGAGGGACTTTGGATCAGTGGTTTACAATCTATTAGCTCTTGAAATATTCTCCCACATGTGCTTGTGCTTTGAAATATTTGTCTTAAAAAATAATGTCATTCATTATAACAAGTCATTTTCTTCTTTTTGGAGGTTTTGTTCAACATGAGATACAAGTGTCATTATTAAAAACAAATGACTCTGACATTTAATTACTCTGTGAACAGTTTCGATGGCAGTGATAATAGAAATGGAGTAATTTTTGAAACAAAGCTGGGTCCATACCTCATGTACGTTGATAAGTAGACTGGATGGCTTCTAAAGCCTTTTGAAATTGTGTGACTCTTTTTTCTAGGATCTTTCTTCTCTCAAATAATATTAATACCCTTAATAATAACAACAATAATAAAAAACAAATATTTTAATGGGAATAGGAGTTTTCTTCTTCAAATGACAGAGCAGTGCTGAGTACAGTTTATGACAATGTTCTCAGATAATAAGATCTTTCCTTCCCCCTGAGAATAGGGGCAAGGCAAGATGCAATGAGAGAACGGCTTCAAGGTCTTAGTGGAATCTGCCTATAACAAAAACTGTTGTGTGAGGGATCGCAGAGTGGTTGATGTCACAGGTGTGAGCCCACTACTGAAATGATATGAAAGGCAAGGAATGACTACAAGCTCAAAGTGGCAAGTAGTGATGACCTTTATTTCTGGCCACCTTATACAGGCAGTCAGTCACATACACACTATTAATCTATAACCATACACTTCTCCAGTACCTTAATTGTAATATTAATTTATTTTTACCATGGCATCTACTAGTGTACTGATTAACTGATTATATATTTCTTAATTATCACAAAAGACATACATCAGTTGTTTTGCCCAAAACTGATAAAGCATAAGACCACTTCAAAGATGTGGTATAATTACTCTGAAGATCTCTGAAACCCATTGGTAACCTAGGACACAGTAACTTATTACCTTGCTTACCCATGGTTCAGAGGCCGTTCAGCTTTACAGATGCATATTTTACATGGATCACCCTCTGAGCTGTGCCACTAGAGGTGGAGATTCTTTGCCCCGAAAACCCCCAGGCTTTACAGCCACAATGTTGTGTCACTGACCGTGGAATTTTACCTCCAGCATTCAGGCTTACCAACTCTGTTTATTGAGGTAGCCAGGCCTGCAAGGAAACTTATAGTCAGCGGGAAATGAAACTACTTTTTTCTTTAGGCATCCAGGGCATAGAGCATATAGGCTTTTAGCCTATAGAGAACCCGGCCCAGGCCAGCTAAAACAACAATGACAACTGCAACAACAACAACAAAATAGCCAGGCATTGTGGCAAGCACCTGTAGTCCCAGCCACTTGGGAGGCCAAGGCAAGAAAATCACTTAAGCCCAAAAGATTGAGGTTGCTATGAGCTGTGATGCCATGGCACTCTACCCAGGGTGACAGCTTGGGACTCTGTCTCAAAAATAAATAAATAAATAAATAAATAAATAAATAAAATCTGAACTCACCTTTTTTTTTTTTTTTCTTAGAGACAGAGTCTCACTTATGTCACCCTCGATAGAGTGCTGTGGCATCACAACTCACAGCAGCCTCCAGCTCCTGGACTTAGGCAATTCTCTTGCTTCAGCCTCCCAAGTAGCTGGGACCACAGGCACCCACCACCGTGCCCAGGGTTTCTTTTTTTGTTGTTTGTTTATTTGTTTTTGTTTTTGTTATTGCAATTTGGCCGGGGCTGGGTTTGAATCTGCTACTCTCGGTATATGGGGCCAGCACCCTACTCACTGAGCCATAGGCAATGGCCCTGAACTCACCTTTTTAAATAAAAAATGAGAACATGGATTTACCTAATGATAGCAGTATCACAAACGTTCATACAGAATGAGGTGATCCACATGAAAACCCTTAAAATGTACATAGCACTAGCCAAAAGTAAGACATTATTATTATTTTAAGTGATAATTAATGTTAGAGAAATAGGAAATATACAGACTGGGTAAACCCAAAGACACAGAAGGTAGATTAAAGGTTTCCATGACCTAAAGGAGAGGAGAATGGGGTGTGACTGGTAAATGGATATGGGGTTTCTTTCTGGGGTGACATCAATGATTTGGAACTAGACAGAGGTGGTGATTGTGCAATATTGTGAATACACAGAAGGCCACTGAATTGTATATCTTCTTATGGCTAATTCCATGTTATGTGAGTTATACCTTGATTAGAAAAAAATGAGTTAGGGAAGCATGTACTTCTCACATTTTAGAATGACTTTTATATAAAATGTTTGGCATAAATATATAAATACAGAAAGATTTGTGCTAGAAGGCCCAGCTATCCTAAACCACTCATTCTCAGCATTTGAAATTGCCAGAGTGCAACATGGAACCATCAGATGTAAAACAACAGAGTTTATGCATGGACATAGGCTATGACTGAGTTTTCAGACTTAAGAGTTCAAATATCTAGCTAGAATTAAATCGGTACAATGTGACCCAGAAAAGTAAACCAAAGCTGACAAAACAAAACAATTAGTTTAAATATCAGAAAATATTGCCTAATGGTGAAGTCAACTATATTCTCAAAAGAGAAGCCAGAGGAATTTATCCAAATTCCATAATTTGGGTCATTAAAAATGGATCTGAAAAAAAAAGGGGGGGGGAGGATCTGGCATAAGGAAGGGCTGGAAAATACTCTCAGCAGACTAACTAGACCAGCAAGGGCAGGATGCAATGATGGAATGGGAGGTTTAGCTTCTGAGTTCAATCACCGATGGCTCCAGCTTTCTCTGGCTTATACATAAAACCTCAGATTTGGTTAAGTCATTTCTACTGAAGAATTTATTTTCTGGAGGATTTGAAACATGGAAGATGAAAGACACCTCAGAAACAAAGAATTACCTTGAATTTCATTCCTAAAACAAATCCAATTTATGTAGCTGTCGTATAGATTTTTTTTTTTAAGTCTTTGGTCTCAACATAAATAGATTCTATGTTTCAACTTGTTCCTCTGGTCATTTTTAATAAAAAGCCCACATAATGATGTTATATAGGATGAATGACATTTTAGGTCACATAAACAGATGAAGTCAGCAGCTTTCCCCACAGAGGAAGGCAGGAGACTCTGCCCGGATAAACATACTGAAGGCAAAGAAAGCACAAAGGAAGCCCGAGTCCCACACCCACCTCCCCAGCCTCGGAAACTTCACACTGAGTCCTCATTCAAACACTTTTTTTAAATTAGATTTTGAAGACAATGATCAAGTGAAAACCTTCCAAATTCTTGTCAGAGTTTCCTGAGTTGGGGGGTATACTTAACACTGGAAAGCAAGGTTACTAGTGATAATAACAGTGATAGCCAACTTTCACTGACTAATGTCTGAGGCAGAGAGACAATGGGTGTGTAACTCATCCAAAATTGTACAGCTGGTAAGCTGTGATTCTGGGCTAAACACCTAATTGGTTTGGACATCAACTGTTTAGGCATTCTGCCTGCTGGGGCATTATAAATATGTTCAAATCTAGAGGACCAGGGAAGGCTTCCTGGAAGAGGTAACATCTCCCATACAAATCTTGTAGGACAAGATTGTACCCAGTTCAATGGATGAAGAGAAGGTCTGTCCCAGAAGAGGGAACAACATCAGCAAGTATTCCAAGTTATGAAACAGCATGACAATTCCAGATAACCACAAGGTGTTGTATATTATTGGACTTTGAGAAAGAAAATAGATGAGCTTGGATTTGCAAAAAAGAGTCATATCCTACTTGACTTTTAGGTTGTGCAATGAAGCTTGCATTTTACCCCAGAGATAAAAAGCCACTGAAAGCTTTTTTTAAGCTGAGGAAGCAAAAAATGTTTTTAGATAGTTCCTTTGATGGCAGTGTGGAGGATGTGAAGTTGGGAGGAGGCAAGACTGGAATGAAGGAGATCAGCTGGGGACGATTGTGAAAGTTTAGGTGAGAGACGACAAGGGTGTGAATCAGGGCACCGGAGAAGTGGGCACAAACTCAAGGCAGATTTGGGAGGTGAATCAGTACCACTCCGTGATACAGGGAATACGCAACTCAAGGAGGGAATTTCAGGATCGTTAACATCAACAGACAGGAAAGAAAGCCAGAGAGAAGACCAAGTCAGAAAGAATAAGAGAATAGCCAGAACAGTCATCGGATTTCTCTTGATGACAGCTTGGAAAATACAGTCAAAGAAGCAAGCAGAAGTAAGATGAGCTCAGCCTGGGGTGCTGTGGGCTTCAGGGGGTCTGCAAAACATCCACCTGGAGCTGCTTAGAAGGCTTTGGGTCTACCAGCTTTAAACTCGAGCATAAGTTCAGGGCTAGCGACACAGATTTGTGAGTCACCCATTCACTCACTGAGCAAACATTCATTGAAAGGAACATAGTTTGTATTAATAGTTTCAAGAACAAGGAGAACCATATAAGTCACAATAAGAAATTTCAACCTGTCCTGTAGTTAGCAAAGAATGGATGATAAGATTAAGAGAGAATAAGCTCAAACTCATATTTTTAAAAAGATCACTTTGTCAAATATATGGAGTTGAAGGTCATGGAGAAGAAGACCAGGGAAAGTGCATAGAATAATCTGAGAAGCAACTCTAGGAGGGAATTTAAGGATTATTAACATCAACGTAAGGGACACACAGAGGAAAGAAAGCCAGAGAGAAGACCAAGTCAGAAAGAGTAAAAGAGGGGGTGATAGCATAGTCATCAAGAGAAGAGGGTTCCAAGAAGGACGAAGAAGTTAACAAATCTAATAAACGGCAGTTAGGAGCACAGAAAGATCAATGCTAAGTGTGCCTATGGTGCCAAGTAATAAGGGTGTCCCTGGTGACTTTTGCCAAGCTACAATAAATGGAGGCATGAACTGTGAATAAGAAAACCACCATGAGATATCACCTGTACCTGTTAGAATGGCTTTTATCAAAAAGAAGAACAATAGGTGATAGTGAGGACACAGAGAAAAGGGAACACTTGCAAATTGATGGCGAGAATGAATGCTAGTACAGCCTTTATGGGAAACAGTATGGAGGTGCCTCAAAAAACTAAATAGAAGGTCCAGCAATTTATTGACCCAGCAATCCTACTTTAGAGTATACATCCAAAGGAATTGAAATTGATACGTTAAAGAGATATCAGCACTTTCACATTCATTACAGCATTATTCACAATGACCAACTATGGAATCGTCCGAAGTGTCCATCAACGAATGAATAATCAAAGTGTGGCACATGCCATATGCAATGGAATACTACTCAGCCTTAAGGAGGAAAATAAATCCTGTTATCTGTGACAACATGGATGAACCTGGTGAGCATTATGAGGAATGAAATAAGGCAGGCACAGAAAGACAAATGCCATATGATCTCAGTTCTAAGAGGAATCTAGGAAAGTTTAATTAGTAGAGAGCAGAATGGTGGATGCCACCGGGTGGCGGGGGGAGGAAGGAAGGAATGGGGAGTTGGTGGAAGGATGCAAAGCTTCAGGTATAGGAGGAATAATTCTGAGAGCTATTGTCTGGAAAGGTGACTACAGTCAATAATGTACTACATATTTCAAAATAAGTTAGGCAGTAAATTTCAAATGTCTCAAAGTGGTGAGATGAGGAATATGTTAATGATTTAATCAGGTACAGGTGATATCTCACGGTGGTTTTCTTATTTAATCATCCCACATTGCTTACGTATGTCAACACATCACATACCCTATAGATGGATATAATTATGATTTGTCAATTAAAAATAAAGTTAATTTAACGAAAAGAAAATTGAGTATAATCTCTTCTTTAAAGAAGCTTGGTTTTAACAGAAAGAGGAGAAGCAAAGGATATCTTCCTTAGGATCAAAGAAACAGGAGCATTTTTATAGATTGAGAAGAATATGTCACAAAAAAGTGGTTAAAGAATAAAAGAGTGTTAAGGGGGCAGAAGAAGGGGTTGACCCTAGACAGGTTGACTTGTCTCAGTGCATCTTTTGAGCCCTAAATTACAGATTATCTTTCCAACATTAAAAAAATTTGTTATCGTTAGAGAATTATTTGAACTAAATGGGTTTAACATGGATAGATTACCCACTGATCCTTATTTAAGTTCTCTTCTGCACTTATTAAATAACTGTGGCCTACTTCTCTCTCGGAGCACTTGCGGGTTGGATGGATGTGCTGCTTAGCCTCCTCCCAGGGCTTCTACCTTCCAAAGTGACTCCAAATCCCAGACTCTGCCGCAGCCTGCTGCCCATGACCTGGAACGTTGTTGTTTTACATTCATTTTTGCCTGGGGTTCCTAGTTCATGACAAATGTGAAAAAATGCTAGTACTTTCTGCCAGGGTCATGGAAGAATTTCTTAAGAGTAAAGCAGCCAAAAAGGAAGCACTACACTCCCCTAGATGCTGCCCAAACTTCTTTCTGTGTAGATTATGGCACTGGTGAGAGCGGGAAGGACTGGGTGCCCTGCTGGTCCAGGGTGTCTGGGTGTGGTAAGGGTGGTGAAGGTAGACAGGCAGGTCCCAACAGCCACTTTTGCCAGTGAGGTGGAAGATCATTTTATTCATGAAAGAGAATAGAAGAGCTTAGAAGCAGTGTCGAATGTGAAAGGAAAGGAGAGAGTTAAGAAGGGTCACCACAGGGTAAGGGTCAAATTCTTAGTGGTCTTCAAGAGATGCAGATTCTATTGAAATTATCTATATTGCTTTTTGCTTGCTTGACAATATTATTTTGATTGTTATGTTGATCTGAGGTTTGGCCACACAGGGCCTTGTGGTTATTTTGGTGTTACCTATAAAATTAAAAGAGGTAAACTTATCTTTCTCTCCTTTAAAAAGAATTAGTGTGTAAGTAGATAAGCTGCAAAGTATGATAGTCACAACAACGTCCATCAAGGAAATCAGAAAATTAAGAATAAATAGACCAAGATGGAGGGAATTTGCTGCTCCCTTAGGCTCCTTTCCAGGCCTGGTGATGAACAATCCAAATTAAAGTCTCTATGGATCCTGGAAAACATGGAGTCAATGAAAGATCATGTCAATCTGGGATAACATGGTTGAATCTTCCAGTTCTATGAGGCCCAGCTGGATTGGCACTAAATCCAGCTAAGGAATAGAGAAGAACCAACCAGTTAGAGCTCCGGGGGCCTGGCAAGAATGGAGAAAGGAAGAGTCTGCAGCAAAAAGTGTAGTTTGGTGAAGAGTTGTTATCTTACTGGGTACAGAATTAGCAAGGCAGTTAAACCCATCCACAAGGACAGGGCAAACCCTCTGGGGATGAGGAGAAATCCGACAGTCACTCTACTTCTTGAGCAGCTTCATCCAGACCTAGTTCAAGTTGGTGTGGGACATGTAGACACTGAAACAATGTACCGTGGCCCTTCCTCCTGGCTGCGTGCCATGTGCACATCGCTGTGCACTGCCCCTTTTTGCAGGACGGCAGTCCAACTCCGCATATCCATGTTCTGGGCCTTTGTCAACTGTCTCATCTTTGTCCTAGTTAAAACATTCTCTCTTTATTCCACATTACATTCACTCAGAGGCCTGGTTAGGGAGGAAAAAAAAGAAAAGCAAAGAAAGAAGAGTATAAAGACTGATACCCTGTGGGCTAGGATCCTAGATAACACTGACATTTTAACAAAGGCATTTAGCACTAAGGAGGGACTATGTGGGAAAGTTTTTAGGGACTAGCAGGGTAAATGGAATGGCTGTTTTTCAAAGCATTTGTTTATTAGATGTTTGTACATCTCAAATGAAGCCGTATAAATTGCTGCCTAATGGGCAGATCTGGTCCATTCATTCTCTCTCTCTCTCTCTCTCTCCCTGTCTTTTTCTCTTTTCTTCTCTTGCATCTCTGTGCCTCTATCTCCCTGTCTCTCTCTCTTTTCTGGGAGATATATATCTCCCCAACTATGTGCATATATGGAAGCATTGAATCACTTCATAGACTTCAATATTCCCTTACAGACTTTATGATTAACAATTTTTTGAAATGTATAGGTTTGTTTAATCCTGGTATATATGCTCAAATTTGTGTAACTATTCCTTGCATCCTTAAAAAGAACGAGTATTCCCCTGATTGTTGGGTGCAGTGCTGACTAAATAAGATAACTGTGCTTTCAGATCTTCTAACTCTCATCTTTTTGCCATTTGATATATATATAATTATGAATGGAAGTATGGTAAAAATTTCCTACCATCAGGATTTTTAAATTCCTCTTTAAATTTGTGTCAATTGTTGCTTTATATATCTTGAAATTATGGCATGACGTGCTTATGAGTTTGTATCTGCCACTTCTTTCATGCAGTTCAAAATCTCTTACCATTAAGAGGAAAGCCTATTTATGTGTAGTCATACAATTTTGTCTGATAATAATATAGCTACACCAACTACATTTTCATAGTAGTTGCCTAATATAGTCACTACTTATTGCTATATAACAAATTACCACTAAAAAGTAGTGGCTTAAAACAACTTGCATTTATTATCCTCTGAGATACTGAGTCAGTTATTCTGGAGAGACACAGCTGGGCAGCTCGGGCTTGGCGTTGAAGTTGAAAATGTGAACAGAGTCACTTGAATACCAGATTGGAGCCAGAAAGTGTGTTTCCAAGTTTAGTCATTCACATGGCTGGCAAGTTGGTGTTAATTATTGGCAATGGGTTTCAGTTTCTCCCCATGAGGGCCCACTCCATGGGCAGTTTGAGCGTTCTCAAGACATGGTAGCCCCAGGCAAGTGATCCATGACTGAAGGTCAAGTGGAAAGATACCTTCTAAAGTATCACCTTGCACCATTTTCACCACTTTCTACCAGGCCAGCCCAGACTCAAGGGAAGAGGAGCTAGAATCTACCTTTTGAAAGGGAGACTGTCAAATCATTTGCAGATATATTTTACAACTACTATGATCAGTCTTTTGTTATTCTTTCACTTTATTTCCTGTGTTCTTATGTTTCAGATATGCCTCTTGTCAATGAATATTGCTGGAATTTTATTTCCAGTTTGATAACTTTTAATTAGACAATGTAGTTCATTTACATTATTTGATTAATAATAAACAAGGATTTATTTTTACCATTTTACTTTGTATGTTCTGCTTTTCTTCCCATTTTTGGTATTTATTTATTTATTTCTCTTTCTTGCCATCTTTTGAAATTATTTTTTCCCACATTCCAGATTTCTCTCTCTGCCCATTTTGAAGTTACATGTTTTATTTATATTCTCTTACTAGCTACTGTGTAAATCTGAGCACATATATTTAACTTCAAATTTTAAAGTAAATCAATATCTTTGTTGTGATATGTTCATTGAAATTTTTATCTATGGAACTTCCTGGAGGATTGGATTTAAACTAAACTTTTCCAGAAAAGATTTATTATTTGCTTTTTCTTGGGGGTTTTATCAACCTCAGACCACTTTAAAGTTGGGGAATAGGAGGCCACACATATAGTGTAAATTTAGCATACAAATCTATATAAGTATTGGCTATTACTTAGAAATCTCAGAAAGGCTTCCTGTTTCCAATGCAAGTTCTGATTGTCTGGGTTTTGGCTTTTTATATTGTTCTCTTTTATTTGAGTTCATCCTTTAACAAAACATGCTGGGGGGGGGGGGCAGGGAGGATGGTCTCATGTGAAAAGAAGGCACTTTACAATCTGACTTCTCCACATGTGCTGACATTGATCTTGGCTGCTCCTTCCTCCCAAAAAGTTGATTCATTCAAACCTGTAGAATATCAGGGATTGCTACTGCTTGTCTCTTTAGACTCATAATTTCTCTTCTTGTTATTTGTGAGTATTTTTTTAACTTTCTTATCAGGTTAGCTATGTACTTAAAAGAGTTTTTAAAACTCTGTTAACTAGAGAGGTTTCACAATGCTTTGAAATTGAAACTCACAGTGAAGTCCTAATGCCCTTATGATCACACCCATCAAGAGGATCAACAGAAACTGTGGACCTCCATGATGCAACCAAATACTATATTTGAATGTTTTTCAACAGAAAGCAGATACAACAAAGTCATTAAAAGGTTAGGTAACTTTAACATTAATAAATAGCTTTCATTTTTTGAAGTTATGAAGTACATAGTAGTGAGTTTTTTTTATAAAATAATGTACATTTTTAAGTATATCTAATTGAAATTTCTTGAACATGGCTTTATTTGATTACAGCTAAATTTCTTGAACATGACTTTGATTACAGCTTCCAACATGAAAATGTTCCCCACCTCTGTCCTAAATCACTATTTTCTAAATCTCTTAAATATCAGCAATGATTCTCTTCTGTAAATTCTTGTAATCTTTACCTCTACTCCTATGAGTCTTAAACTTTTATGTTGCACATAGAAGTCAGATCAAGCTAGGTAGATTTGAGACCCCTCAATGGGGTCATAATTTATTACATGTAATGGGGAACATGAAAAATCACTGCTTGAAACTGAAATTCCTTCTGAATTAGAACCTTTCAGAAATTCTTTCTAAAACAAAGAATTAGAAAAAGAAATGTCAGGAATTTTTTCAGGCCTTTGTTAATATTTTTTAATAGAAATACTGAGCCTATTGGTGGGTTTGGGACATGAGAAAGTGGGCCAGGAATTGAGTTTTATTCATCTTTCAATAATATTTATTCAATGCCTATAATGTGAGGTTGGGCATTGAAACAGGAAAGACCAAAACTGTTCTTTATACCAGAGCAAGAAGGATTTGGAGTTTTTGAAGGCAGGTTGGGAGGGAAGGAATAAGTAAGATAAAAAGCAGCTTACCTAGGGTGGGGAAGTTTTGAATGCTTGGTGATAGAATTCCTGGTGGTAGAGTGCACAGAAGTTCTTTCTGAGGAGCAGCATTCAATTTTTAGTAGCTTATATTCTTAAGAGGTAAATGCCTCTATCTCTGAAATTTTAGTGAAGATTGCTGCATGTGTGGGGTCAGCATGTGTGGAAATCCAGGAAAGGGGCTGCATTTCACGTCTGCACTTAGTGGCTGTGGAAGGGGAACCACCCGGTGGGCATGGTGGGGTGTTTTCCTTAATAAAACACACACAGCAGAGAGGAATATGGGAATCAAAGGGAAGGACAAACACATAGACAGCCAAGAACTCGCACACATTTTGAAGAAGGAATTGGGCATTTCAAAAGATTTCTTATAAAACATTTAAAAAAGGCTCGGTGCCTGTAGCTCTGTGGTTAGGGCGCCAGTCACACGCACTGGGGCTGACAGGTTGAAACCCAGGAGGGGCCTCATAAACAACAATGACAACAACAACAACAAAAATAGCTGGGCTTTGTGGCAGGTGCCAGTAGTCCCAGCTACTCAGGAGGCTGAGGCTAAAGAATCATTTAAGCCCAAAAGTTTGAGGTTGCTGTGAGCTGTGAGTTCATAGCACTCTACTGAGGGCGACATAGTGAGACTCTGTCTCAAAAAAAAAAAAAAAAAAGAAAGAAAATGCAAGAACAGATATAAAGATGAATACAATGAATATGCATGTGTGTACCAGGCAGCCTGAGAAACACACCATCAATAAGTTATATTTAAGCTCCCGCTGTCTCTTCTACAATAGCCTCTCCCTCCCACTCCACTCTGTAGATATAAGCCCAGTCTTCAGTTTGATGTTTGTCATCCCCAAAGGCCTTGGAATTTCCACAAACAGCAAAGTGTTCCTTTCGATCTTGTCTGCATTTAAAGAGGAAAGGCAGTTCTGACACTGGGGTTATAAATACCTAATCTGTGCATCACTAGTGCCCTGGAGATAGTTGGCCTATAATGGGTGAGAATCAGATAATAAATATACACCAACACATTCATCTAGACACATATACCTTTACAGAAAGCATTTATACACAAAAAACACTGAAGCTATAAATATCATGTGCATGAGTATCTTTAATATTTGTTCCCCAGCCACTTCAGGTTTACTCAATTCTGTTTCATTTCAAAAAACACAAATCAATATAGTCATTAAAAAAAAAAAGTCTTCTTGGGGCTTAAAAAAGTTTAAATACTTAATATACTTTGTTATTTCCCTGAAAGCCACTAAACCAATTTTCTTTTTGGCACTAGGCAGCCAATTACAGCATTTAAAATTAAAAGTTCAAAAATGTTTTGGGTTTTCTGCTCAGTTGTAATTAATTTTGAAACTCCTGTTCCTTAGGATATGCTTTTCTCAAATCTCTCAGATATCAACTAATTGTATAAGCACCACTATCCATTGTTGAAGATAATCTAAGGCACCATTTTTCTTTGTGAGAAGTATAGATATCACAGAATATTCTTTGACAAGTGACATTGCCAAAAAAGAAAAGAATAAAGAAAACTAGAACATTCTGCTGAAAGAGAGGAAACGTTCAAACTTCATAAATTTTCAAGTTTTCCGATGTGTTTTGGGAAAAAATACTTAATTCTCTTTCTCTTAAAAGATAATACCAGCAACCACTGAAATATATCTTTAAACAGTGAAGCAGAAAATAAGCCATGCCCTTATCTGAGGAGCTTGTATTACATGATTGCTGATAAACACAGTGCTGTTTCTAAAGGTGATTTTCAAAGTCAGAGCTATATGCATCCATAAGGCTTCAGAGTATTCAAGCTCCAAAAGAAAAAGAAACTTCTCCCTGGTTGTTTCTGCTGTAAATGATGGCCTTCAGAAGTCTTGCCAACTCAGCCCAGTTAGTAAGTCAGTGCCTTCTGATGGGACTGAGGAGCATGCAGGGTCTCGCTCAGCATCTTACAAACCAGTGATACACTAAGCAGGTAGCACCTTTCCATAAGACACTCACAGAGCTGTAAAGGAAACAAGGCAGCTGTATGAAGGAGAAAGAAGCTGTCTCTGGGGGTTGAAATGGTCAGGTGAGGCTTTGGGTTTTGAATCTGTCTTAATCTATGCCTGCTAGTGTAACAAAATGCCATGTATCAGATAACTTAAAGAACAAACATTAAATGCCCACAATTCTGAAGGCTGGGAAGTCCAAGATCAAGGCCAGCAGATCTGGTGTCTGGTGAGGGCTTGTTCTCTGCTTCCTAAATGGCACCTTCTTGCTGTGTCCTCACATGGCTGAAGGGGAAACAAGCTGCCTTGGGCTTCTGTTATGGGACTATAACCTAGGACCTCAGGGTGGATCAGTTTTAGGTAAAGAGAAGAATCACTAGGCCCCAAAGCCTACTGTTTGTGTCAGAAGGAGGATAAATAAACTGACCTGGCTGAAATGGAGGGTTCTCATGGCCCCAGAGAGAAAAATGGGTAGGACAGGAGGTAGATTGGAGTCAGGGCATGGGGCCTGGAAGACCAAATCAAAAGTAAACAACAGGGAATCCTCTCTATCCACTTTCTCTCTCTCTCTCTCTCTCTCTCTCTCTCTTTTTTTCAGGGAGGGGAGGAACATGATAAAAAAAAGAAAATGAAGGCATTGTATACAGAAAAGTTATAGTGGAATAAAGACGCTTAAGCTATATTTTCCAGATCTCTTGCTTTTGATTCCACTCTTGGATAAAGATGTCACTTACTTTTCAAACTTTGAGATTGAAAATTGTATCATCTTCAATTCCTCAATAGAAATTTCTACTCCATGCTCAAGTTCTCATAATCTAATTTTCAGGCATTTTGCACAGTGCTCAACTCCTAGCACAGAGTAATCCCTTAATAAATGCTTATTGGGTAAGGAGAGGAGTGAGGGGTGGGTTACAGTTCTCACCTCCTCTCCTTTCTTTCTCTCTCCCAACTGCTCACTTCCATTTGATCTGTACTAGTGTCTCTCCCCTCTGACCCACCCTTCATATAGCAACCAGTGCTATTATTCTCCATCATAGACCAATCATGTGGCTACCTTGTTAACAAAACAAAAACCAAAACACAAAAAGTCCATGGGTTCCTGCAGGTGAGGGGGGAAAGTACAGATTATTTAACAGGACAAATTTTTCTCAGATATGTCTCCAGATCATCTTTCTAGACATATTTTTTATTACCTCTCTCTGCCTTTCTTGATACTTCAATCCAATTAGTGTCTTCCCTAATTATACTTAAGTTTTCTCCACTATTTGCCCTGAAAGTTAAATAAGTTTAAGCATATGAAATGCTTGCATCAGTCCCAAGCACGTGGGTATTTCTCAGGATGTATAAGTTGTTATGGTGGTGGTTAGTGTCTTTGAGTCTTTTCCTGTCTGGTTTCTAAGTACTCCTTGCTAACTACTTACCTTCTCAAAATTCTTCTGTAGAATTCTTATACAATTCTACTTGTTCAATAAGGCCCAGTTCCAATGTTGCCCCAAAAATCTAACAAAACTTTCCAAATGGCCTAGTCAGAATCTCTCATTACTCCACCTACCCATAGCTCTAGATATCTTATTATGGTATTTAAAATATTCTACTAAACAGTGGCAGAATGAATTCAAACACACACACAAACATGCTATTGGATGAGATGTAGGGATTCTGAAGGGTCTAAATGAAGCTGATGCCACTGGTTTGAACAGCCATTAAGATCATTCTCTGACAAGAGGCTCATTCCTGCAATATGGATGGGAAAGAGAGATGGGAATTAGAAAACTAATCCCAGAAATATTATTTCATTAGGAATAAGGCTGAAGTCATCCTAAGAGGGAAGGAAAAGCTTTGCTCACTTGCAACTAACCTGTACTATCCTCAGAAGGAAACAAATACTCAACCATGGTGAGGTCTACATGTTCTTCTATAATTCACTGGGAAATTAGATGAATCCTAACTTTCCAACTCAGTGATTCAATCACTGAAAAATTGAATAGTCATCTTCCCTCATTCTACCAGGAGATCTCAGCTCATCCACCAGGCCCTCAGAGTCAATGAAACTAAGGTAGTGTCAAATAGATTTTAGTCCTAATCTGAATCTGGAGGTTTGTAAAACAAGGCAAGAAATTTCTTTCTTAGTGAAGAAAGAGAGAGGAAGGTAGGACACAGAACTACAAAAGGAAGGATGGAAAGAAAGAAAAGTCAAAAAGAGCATACATTCTATACCCTTTGGACTGTGAGGCCTTCCTTGTGTATAATATATGGGGATGAGTTAAACAGATGAAATTACAACTCCCAACCCTAATCTGCACTGCTGTATGGAACCTAATCAATATTTAAGCAAAAGAACTTCGTGAATCTTTTTTTTTTTTAGTTCCCTATGTGTCTGGTCTGAGGAAGGACATCATAAGTGGACAGTACAGATTAGCAAGGCAAGTTTTTCTGGGATATGGCATGACCAGCAGACAGGGTGCATTCAAAGTCAGGCTGAGGCATCCCCATGGTGAATCCCATTGTGAATTTCAAAGCAAGTCCATGCATCACACACAAAGAATCGCAAACCAACAAGTCTTCTGGGCTTTATCCTCTGGGAGGCCTCCATTGCTTCAGTAGAATTGAAGGACTCTAAGGCTGACACATATTATCTTTTTAATCCTTGCCTTCCCCATGTCTATGTCGGTCATGGGTTGCAGGACCTTCCCAGGTAAGTGTCCTTTGGGTTGAACTGACTTTAAGGAGGCCCACAAGGAGAGAAAGAGTAAAGGGGGGACTGGCAGGGATGGAGATCTTTGGAATACGTCTATGTACTGTGAGACCACACCAAGACAAAACCATGATTCAGCCTTTGTTTGTAAAAGCACAGCTTAGCGCTTTGTCATGTGACCATTTCAGCTTCCCATTTCATCGTCTCACTCCAGAAGGAAAAGGAGCTGCCTACATGGGTTTCCTGTGGATGGATCGGATTTCCTCACTTTCTGGACATAGGGGGAAATGGTGAATTCACTTCACAAAGCAGAAATGCACATCTCCTAAAACTATCACCAAGGAGTTCTAAATCCCCTTGGAATTCACTTCCATATTTCCCCGTGGGGTGGGCAAAGGCATGCTAGAAATGAAATCAGACACGGGAAATTCTCTGAGGTCTTGCTTTTTCTCTATTAGGTTCTGAATTCCTGGAAGACGGGATGCATGCTTCCGCCTGAGTCTGTGTGCTTAGTAAACGCTTGATCATTCAGATGGTGCTGCTAAGAATTTCTAAGGTTTTGTCGAGCAGACACAGCCTTTCCTGGAGTGAGATACTTGTTTATGGGATCTGACTTCAAAGGCAGAGAGTGGAGGGGAAGATCGTTCAATAATTCTCAGTTGATAAGTAAGAAACTCTTTAGCCCCCAAACTACCTTCCTTTCCCTTTATCCAACCATAGGACTTAAATTACAAATCATGTTCACTCCTATCTGTTAAATGTAAAATATTTGCCATGGAAAGTTGAGATTTCCCTAAATCACATAGAGAATACTTCCATTTAACTTAGTTAATAAACATTTATCGATCTATTTGCAAGGTATGTACAAGGTTTTTAGGGTGAGAGAGCCACCCACAGATCTTGAGTTATAGCCTAAAAAGCCGAAGGTGCCTATCCCAACTCAGGGGCTTACTAGCTGTGTGACTTCAGGCAAGTTAATAAACCTCTCTGACCTGGTCTCCCCAACATGTAGCACGAGGATAATACTAATCCCCACTCACAGGACTGCTATGAGGATTGATTAAGTAATGTCTGGACTTTGCACAGACTTTTTCCCATGCTCAGGACTTGATGAGTGATACTATTATTACTATTTTTATTGTTCTGGTTTTTGCATTTGTTCTTGTTATTTTAATGACTGTTGAAAAATCTTTCCTGAGATATTAGCAGCGATTAACTTTCTGGGTCAAATTACTTTAGCAGAGTGGCTGCTAAGTCATCTGTCTGGGCTCCAAACAACAAAAGACTGAAAATGTTTAGCGGTGTGGGGTAAACATGGGAGGAAGCATATCGTGCTGGGGAATGCTGCTGAAGGATCACGGCCACTGGACATGAGAGAAGCTCTGGGTGTTGGGGCCCCAAAACTACTGACAGTGCCCTTTCACTTACGTCCAGCAAGAATGGCACTTGAATAAGCGTCATCCACAGACACTTCTGCTCCACCTCCACTGAGTTCTGGAGGTTTGGGAAGAAGTGCAGAGAGTTGCTTTGTGTCATTTCTGCCACTGATTCCTTCCTCTTTCCTTACTTAAACAGAATTCTATAGGAGTACAATTTGAGGTCAAAATACGTGAGCATTTAAGATACTGCTTTCCCTCAAATCCTTGAACAAATATTAACTCATTCACATGTCAATACCCTCAAGAGTCAGGAAAGCACAGCCTACATAGAGGCTGGAAGGCTATAATCCTGCTATAAATTACAGAGCTTGCCATACTTATTAACTGAAGGGTTTAAGATTTTAGGAGCTTTTCTAAATGTGATCTCTCAATTTCTATCATAGGATTTGCTTGAAATGTATTTGCAAAGAGAAAAAAAATTAATGTCACCCTGCCATGATAAGCTAATCAGCCATTTCATAGATCAAAGGAGAAAGGCGAGGAGGGGGAGGAAGAGGAGGAGGAAGACAGAGGAGGAGGGAAGGGAGGAAAGGGGAAGAAAGCTCCTTCTGACTTGGGGGTAAACAATTAGCTTACTACACTTTAAGAGGGACAATGTTAGCTGCAAAGGTATTTGTTAACCACAAACATTTGAGAGTAAAGCACTCCAAACATGTTCACTGTGTTCAGAAAGTTGTGCAACTGACACTCCTTAAAACAACAGCAACAAAAGAGACTGGTCAGGACAGGAATAGAAAGTGGAAATTTAGAAGGTTGACAAAGCCCTGCGTATGACTGCTGGCATGAATCTGTACTCAGAACTTTTTTCAAAAAGGATGCCCTTTGCAGATATAGGAAAAGGATGTCAAACTTCTGGAGGATCACTGTGGATCCCTAGCTTCTCTGCCCTGAGACAGAACTCCTTCTCTCTTCCCACAGGACACGTGAACCCTGCCATCCTGCTCCCTTCAAGACTTCACATCATGATTTTTCTATTGTCCTAGACAGCCTTAAAATGGACCAGCCTTCCAGATATCCTCTTCTCTTCGTCCCTTCCACACCCCTTACCCATCCTCAAACCTTTTTCCTTCTTAGAATTTTACTACAACTGTAGGGAAACAGGATGGGAACAACAAACATGGGGAACCTTGTTGTTCACGTGAACTCAGAAGTCACGTCATCATTTTCCAGAGTATGTATAAAAATTCTTTTATTTCTAGATATAAGATCCACCACAAGCCTTTATCCTCTTCTGGAGGCCATTAAGTGCTGGCCCTCACTCTGTGCTAGGGACAATCTGTCTTGGATAAACAATAGAATGGACAATGGGAAATTCTGATGTCCTCATGGGCATCATTTACATATCAAGGTAACTCCAGAGAGATGGTCCCCAGTCAGTGATCCATTTAATCACCTTAGTCTAGAAACAGTGATGATGATGATATTGTCAACAACAGTGAAGAAACCTAAACAAGTCCTTTCTCCCTATCCACCATCATAAGTTCCATCTGACCTCAGAGCTGATTTTGCATTGTTTCTCCAGCTGGGTAGATAAACACGAGTTGAGGGTCCATATTGCCTGGTGGCTCACGATGACGCTACTTTCTGAAGTTCATTGGATGGACAGGGAACCAACCTCTCCAGCATCCATTCTGACTAGCATTTCCCCAGGCTCCCTGAATAGATGACACACAGGACCCTGGGGAGGTCTCAAGCATTCAGGACATTGCTCCAAAGTCACCAAGGAACAGGGAGATACCATGCGAGCTCTCTGCACATGAGAACAGGGCCCTCTGTGAGTGACCAGCGTCCTAACTCTGCCTCTTCACTCTCTTCCCACAACTTGTTTGCCCTTAGAGCCCCCACCCCATCTAATTTTCTGGGTTCTGCCCTTTCCTGGATACCTGGAAGCTGGGTCTATTCATGTATATTTCAAATTCTGGAGGCTCAGGCTGAAAGCCAACACTTTCCCTGTCTGCTCTACCATAGAAGGGAATTGGATCCAGAGGTGAGCTTGGGAGAGATAACAAGGTCCCAGGACGGGGGGGTTCTCCCACCAGATGTAGAACCACCTGTAGTTCATCATCATGAGCAGTCATTTCCTACTGAAGATCATGCTGTTAGTTTCATTTGAGACATCTGTATTCCTCTTATCAACATGACTTTGGCCCTGTTTGGGGGATTTTAAAATCTTTGCCTTATTGTGCTGAGTCTGACTTGAACCCCTCCATGACTCGGGTTTCCCCACATGTGTGAAAAGCAGTGGTACAAGCCCACACGACATCTCTCTAATCCAAAGGCTTCTCACTGGACACTAGATACCCTTACAGGCGTCCTCAAACTTTTTAAACAGGGGGCCAGTTCACTGTCCCTCAGACCGTTGGAGGGCCGGACTATAGTTTAAAAAAAAAAAAAAAAAAGCTATGAACAAATTCCTATGCACACTGCACGTATCTTCTTTTGAAGTAAAAAAACAAAACGGGAACAAATACAATCACACCGCTTCATGTGGCCCGCGGGCCGCAGTTTGAGGACCCCTGCTTTACTAGCTACAATAATAAGACCAAACATACATTATCTTGCCCCAGTTCCACAAAAGACTCTACAAGAAAAGGAGTCACTTGCTCAAAGTCACATTGTTTTCCCAGAGTAGATCTGATAAGTAGATCTGATTCTATTGTCCCTGTTATGTTCTACTGTGGCCGTGACAACAGCATGGCATAGGGCTACCGCTTGCCCTGTCATACCTGAGGTGGGCATCCAAGTTGTTATGACAGTTCTCTAGGGAGTTAGTCTGTGTTCGCCAGCAGAACCCTTCTCCTCAGCTCCCTAGCGGCCGCTGCAGGTGGGTGGGAGTTGTCATGTGCGGTTGTTACGTAGTTTGCCATCCCTGTCTCAAGCCATGCCTTTACCACGTCACTTCAGCAGCAGTACCACTTCTTACCTCCTGCCGGAGACACATCATGCCAGGACAATCACCATGTGCATCTGAAAGAGCTGCTCTCCTGGTCAAAAATCCATCATGATAGCTGCAAAGAACCCTTGCCTTTGTTACCTCCCTCCCAGGCTGGGCAACAGGAGCTTTCTACTGAAGAAAAAGGAATGAAACTTGCAGCAGCTCAACAGCCTCTGGCCACTTTTAGCTACACACACACACACACATACACACATTCATGCACCCAGACACTCCATGTCTCCTGCTTCTGCCCACACTTTGCACACCAATAAAGTAGGAAAATCACTTTATTCTGTTAAAAGCCACACCATGCCCAGAGTGTCATCACACTTCATAAGACCTCAGTAAAGACAGTAAATGGCAACCCCACGGGAGTCCCTCCATCAAGATGGGCCCAGGCAGGCAGGAGAATTCAGTTTTGCCACTCTAAATCACTGACAGAGACCATAACAACATGGACGGCACCCAGCACTGGGCCTGCCTATGTAAAATGCATGGGCCTGCACAGTCAAAAGAGGTCATTCATCTTCCAGTGTTTTCAGAAAATATGAAAACTCTACAGTCTCACTGACAATCCAAAAAAACATGTAAAAATCTTGTTCTCTTCTGAATTAGAAGATAGCAGAGTAAAACAAATACCAAATGTCCAAGATTTTGCTCTTTGATATTTAAAGTTCATGGATCGTTCTAGCAAAATTAATGCCATATAGTTCAGATTCATATGTTTTAAAATTCCAGCAATGTGTTGCTGCATAACAATTACTTGATACCCCAGGAAATTTTTGAGTTTTTCATAAGTAAGTTTCTGACTCCTATTCCCTTAAAAATAAGAAGACAAGTTTGGCCAGGACTAAGTACCCTTGGAAACCAAATGCTGGAATGGCCCCACACAGAAATGGCAAGGAGAGTTCCAACATAGCCCAGCTGACTGTTCCCACTTGTGTTCTAGCTGCCATGCCACAGCACCTCACCTCTGTCCATCCACCCCCGGCTCTTCATGGGGGGTGAGGACGGGAAGAAGGCTGATCTCATGTGTCTAGCAGGGATGTTGTTCAGGAACGCCCTCATCATTCCCAGATGCTCTCATATTTTCTATGGGATAATATACTGCCTCTTTTGAGCCAACACCCTAATACTGCAAATGATCCTCACTGGTGCCTCATGCGGGTGACAAAGAGGCTCCAAAGACTAAGACGTTAGGTCCAAAGGGAGCAAAACTGCCTTCCAATCAAACACCTAAACCATCGCACGGTCAGTGTCACCTCTCGGCAGAGCCCGAGAAATCGTCCCCTTGGCTAACTCAGGTAGAAGATGTTTCCCTCACAAAAAATAAAGCCTCCAAACAAAAATCCTTCAAAACTCTGGTTAATAAGATGTTGATCAAGATCTAGATCAGATGAATTGGAAAAGAACTGGCCCATGGTCGCCAGATTTTTTCTAAAACTAAGAGTCATTTCAATTCTGAGGCAGATAGGTTTGCATTGGAAGAGAATTTGGCCCATTGAAAATAAGTTTTATGATGCCTTCCTATAAGTCTAGACTAGCAAATGAACCAGTTCTAAAAAAGGCTTTGTATGTATGCCTGGAGAGATATTTATCTACATTGTAGGGTCTTTGGAACAAAGAGAACGGTTTCCTCTTTGTACAAAGTTTGGCGTCATTATTATTTTGCAAGATAATCACACTTGCTATTGCCAGATGACTGCTGAAGTTATGCTCTCCCTATATTTTTAAAAGAATTTGCTTTTGGAAAGAAGGTTGTGGGGGTTGGGATGGATATAGCAATCCACAGACTCTACCCTACCCCCTTCTTGGCTGTGAGAAAAATGTGGGCTGGGGAACTTACAGTTTGTTTTCTTTAATTCCATCTAGTTTGAAACCAAAAAGGATATATTTTTGGAGAACAGACCACAATGTGAGAGACAGAATAGCTGAGGGAGTGGGGGGCAGGCCGTAAAAATCTGATAGGTCAGCATTTGGCTCCAAAAAAGCTGAAGGAGAGACAAAGGATTCTACTGCACGTAGAATCGCTTTCAAGTCTCACTTTTGTTCCCTGCCATCAGGAAATGCAGTAGACATTTGTCACCAGCAGCTCTTTGGAGACTTCAATGTTTCTTCCTCCCAGAATCCAAAACAGGACTTCAGACACTGAAGAGGCAGATTTTGCAAAGCAGCAGAAATTCTGGGCAGTGTTTATCAGACAGGAGGGAGGCCATGTAGGCAGACTTTGGGAAATAGTTTAAACAGTTCATAAATCAGATATAATTGAAAAGGATAGAATCTCCTTTCAGAAAGCCCTGGTAACCTTTCTTTTATAATCTCTTTACTGGGGGGAAATTGTAATGTGGATGAGGACAGGGGGTCTAATGAAGTCAGGTTGCCTTGGGTCACTCAAAGTAATTTGTTTTTTCTGGCCAAACCATGAAACAAAACTGTATTCTGCTCCCTGTTACATTTATATGATACCATCGCCTTTGATATTGTCAAGTGTGTTATGCCAGGCTGCATAGCAGCATTACTGATAACAGAATTCTTTGGGAAAAAAGTTTAGTTTTTTTTTTTTTTTTTTTCTTTTTGCACATGAAATAACAGCAGCTGAAATCAGCTGGAGTCCTTGGCTGGCCAGAAAATAAATAAAGTAAAAGTGCTTTTCGTACGAAATTTTTAAGAAGTCATAGAAATATAATGCAAAACACTTTTTCCTCCAAAAATTATATCTGGTATACTGATCAAAATGCAGTTTCACATGAGGACCCAAAAGCCTTCCTTAATATTGACCTTTGAACTTGATGTAATATCAGTTGCTGGAGTATAAGCAGTAGGTTTTAGGGGATGGACAGCATTCTCAACTGCAGAAAGAAGCTAAGACATTACTATATGCTCAGAGAAATGGAGCACAGTCTCACAAAAAGAAGATTGGAGCCAAGTTCTAAAGGGCAGCCATTTCCCTAATGTCACCAATGGGTTAAAGCAAGAGAATTGTCATTTCCTGGTTATACAAACACAGGAAAACCCCCATCAAAGGTGGACTGCAAGTTAAAGAATGATAAGGTACTCAGGTTCTAGGCTCTGTGTCCAAGCTCGATAAATTCATCATCGTCAGTTGTTTTGAACTTCAATGTTTGTTTTGCAACAGCCTCTCTTCCTTAAAGTAGCAATCTTAGCAGAGTGTCTCCTTTCATAATGTGCCCCATTCTCCAGGAACAATAAGGACTATGCACTGTCTGAAATGACCTAAGAAATTGAAGTTGACACGCATGTCATCATTGCACATGCAGTAGGTGTTCTTGGACCATGGAGTTATGCCTTCTGGTGTATGCCAGATAGGCACATAACCACCATTTACGTGTCCTGGATTCTTCATAGCCCCTTTTGTGTTGGCCTAGATTCTTAAGGGAAGAGAGTTCATGTACCCACCTCTAGAGCCCAGGTGGGGTATGGGCTCTTTCTCTTATTGACTCTCACTATCATTGACTCAAACCTTACTCTTGCAGAAGGCCACCCTGATCTTGCCTATGGCTGCTTCACAGTGAACTTGGCCTGCGGTGTGATAAAGCAGAATCATCAGCTCAGCCTATATTTCAAGTGAAATTCAGTGTCTTATAGCCTTGTATGATTTATTTGGCCCTTGGGGGCTCCTACTGAAAGTGCTGAAATGCCATACTGACATTTCACTTCAGACTTACAACCACCTACACTCTGAGTAAGATTTATCTCTGACTGGAGAGTTTCTCCTATTAAAAATCAAACTGTGTGTGAAGCCTTCACCTGCTGAGTGATCTTCTGTCCCCTAACGGGAAGCACAGGAGAAGCAGGGGAGCGAGTGCCAGAAGGGGAACCAAAGCTGCGTCCATACCCCGGGGGAAAGAGAAATCATACCAGATGGGTTCAGGGGAAACTTCCTAATGAATCTATCAGTTTCATCCTGTCTACCCAAAGTCATGGTTAAAAGAGTGATTAAAGTAGAACCACCCACAGGGGCTGTGAAGTGATTCTGATGAAACAGCAGCTAGAAGTGTATTTGGGACAATTCTGGTGCTATGCCCACAGTGCTGCCACGCCTACTCTCCTCCCAGTCATCCTTATCAAATGCTGCAGAATTCCTATTTCTGAAAGCTTGCAAGCCCCTCAGATGGATGACCCAAGAAGCCATTGAAGTTTAAGGCTATCATTTAATCTATCTACAAATTTGGTAAAAGGGAAACGGTTTCTGCCATGCCATGAATGGGAGGGAGTTTTTCCACCACACATGTACCAGTTTAATATGGTGTGAACACTAGTCCCCTGGTAGACTGGCTGGTACTGCTGGTGCACATCCCAACACAATGCAGGTTCATAAGGTCCTATGGTAACTGCCTTTGATGATAATTCTGAATAAGTGAAGGCCTTCTCTCACTCCTTCTACCACCTCAAATCCTGAAGGCAAGGTCTCTGGAGATTGAGGGTGTGTCTTCACATGACCCCAGGCACTAAGATTCTCCATCTCCTGGACAATCTCACTGTCCACCTACCAGCTGGCACAGCAGTCAACCTACCTTGGAAAGAAGTGGGGTGGGGCATGGATGTGTTCTCATGTTGAGGATACACCATTCTTAAGGATGAAAGGAGAGCTACAAAGGAAATAGACACAGGGAGCACGTTTGCCCTGAAGGCGTATTTCTGTTGCTTTCCTTCCAGCGCTGGTTATAAATGATGAAATTATTACAGGACCTTAATAGATATTTTTTTCCTTATAGTTTTTCCTCTTACCTATACACACAGAAAATTAAGAATAGTAGAATACTGCTATTATTAAGATGTGGTGACAGATGCTCTCCATTTACAATTTACTAAAGGAAATCATTTAACATGTTCAAGACCAAGATCTGTTCAGAAAATTGGATAACAGGGGAAACTACAGCTAGTGAGGTAAATGGTTATCTTAGGTAACCTGCTAGCATTGTAATTAACACTTCCTGGAGGGACGCTCAATACTCCATCAGAAAACATCAGGCTTGTTGGTCTGGAATCAGCCCTTTCAGAATCATAATATTTGAATACTTTTTTTTTTTTTAACCTGAAACTTTCTTAGTCAATAGCAATCCAGTCTCTATCATGCTTTAAATGGAATCCCATTACAAAACTCACCTAGTCTTCCTTACGCCTTACATGGTGTGGTGAGTCAGGACTGTTTTTTTTCTTCCAAGGCGTTAGAGAAGAGGCTACGGGAAACTGTCTGTAACTTCTCCAGGCAGCGTCTTTATCCTTCTGCCAAGCCCTGGACTGCCAGCTGGCAAGGACTTGGACTCTTGAGTGCTGCAAAGAATCACATATGCGGTGCTGAAGACAGACCTGAATCAACTGCAGGCATAAACAGCAAAGTGCATGGACCCTCTTAAGGTAGCTGGCAGCGTGAGCCACAAGGCAAAAATTACGAAGGTGAAGTGTCCCAAGGACATAGTGTGCAGTGCTGTTTCTAAAACTGCTTAGCCACCCACTTTCCTGTCCCCTTGGGGTCTTCCAGACACCCTGCCCATCCCGCTCTGGATTTGGGTATGCGCTTTCTGGATAGTAACTCCTGTTCTCAATCAGATTTGATTCATTTGACTTCAACCTTCACTATTTTTACCTATAACACCTCCTCTGTCATTCCCTAATATCTCAGGATCATTGCCATAATTAAATGCCAATAATTTTCAACATTAGAAGGCAATTATACAAATAAACCTGATTAAAAATATATGTTATTAAAATTTAACTAGATGCCATTACCTGCGAAAAGCCCTGAGCCTAAGGCCTATTCTGTCTTTGTTAAAAGGGAGGTTAATATGTGTTTGAAAGTAACTAAAGACACACTTGCACAAAGCAAGACTTCCCTCAATCTATTGAGAAGGATGGAATGAGAACGGCAAAGGAAAATCTATCATCTTGTGGGATTCCATTTTATTTAACACCACGTGGGTTTTAGTTAAACCCACTCGAGTTAATCTTGAATACGATTTAGAATAACCTTGTAAATCCTGCTCTGTGAGAAACAGGATACAGCAGGGTTTTGTGTGGTCTGTTGTGAGATAATCTAGCACCAGATTAACATGCAAATTCCCTGGGTCCACCCACACAGTCTTTTGGGACAGGCTTTAGGAATCTGCATTTTTAACAAGCTTCTAAGGTATTACTTCAATATACAAATATTTGAAAACCCTTAGTCCAGATTCGTTGTTTTCAAATATTTGTTAGTCAAGGGATCCTTTCTTCTAATAAAATCCTGCATAGAAACTAAGATATAAAGCAGATAAGAATAGGGTCCTCTAGTTAAATTCAGGACAGAGAGAGAGCAGAGTTGCAAGGTCACCTCCCCAGGTCCCCGGGAGGTGGCATACAGACATCTCAGAAGACAAAATGAAATAGTTAATTGACGTACTAGAATGTGTTCAGTCTCATAATAATTAAACAAATGCAAACAAATGAAGGTCTTACTTTTTCCCTTGTAGATTAGCAAAGGCATTTTGAAAGATACTCAATGCAAATGAGGATGATAAGACCAACCTTCTTATACATTGGAAAGCTGATGAGTAAAACTGTTTGGAGTGTGCTTCAAAATATTCTTTGCTTTAATGCAATACCTTACTCTCTATGAATCTATTATGCAAAAACAATCTGAAATTCAAGCTAAGATTTATGTGCAGTTCTGGATCTATTAATAGACAGTAGTGATAGCTGCACAACATTTGTAAATGTACTTAATGCCACTTAATTGTACACTTGTAAATGATCACAATGGCAAATTTTCTTGCATATTTTACCACAGTAAAAAAAAAAAAAACGCAAAACTTCATTTTATTCTTATTTATAAGAATGTAAAACTTCTGACAGTCCAACATTAGAGTCATGGCTATACTATGGTGTTTTTAGAAAATGCTGGTGATACACGTTGAAGTTAAAAACAAAAACAGGATGTGAGACTATAGATACAGCAATATTACTTCAGCCATTTCTTCAAAAATAGAGCAATCTAGACAGAAATGGATTCAAATATTACCCAGAACAGAGTTCAGAAGAGTAGTAGAATTATTGACACCTTCTCCTTCCTCTTATACTTTGAAAATCAGTTCAAATTATTTTAATTAGCATACACTTTTTTTTTTTTTGCTATGATTTGTTTTTTGTTTTTTTTTCTTCTTTCAAATTAAGATGAGGATACAAATGTTTAGTTACATTGTTTTCAATTCTAAGGTAAAGTCCCAAATCAGCAGATGCTGGCACAGGTGTGGGGAGAAGGGAACACCTCTATCGTGCTGGAGGGATTGCAAGCTAATACAACCTTTACAGAAAAATGTATGGAGAATTCTTAAAGAACTATAAGTTGACCGTCCGTTTGATCCCACAATCCCATTACTTGGTATCTAACCAGAAGAACAAAAAAATTACTTTACCACAAGGACATTTGCACCAGAATGTAGATGGCAGATCCACTCACAATTGCCAAGTCGTAGAAGCAACCCAAATGCCCATCACCCATGAATGAATTAACAAGTTGTGGTATATGTGTACCATGGAGTACTATTCAGTCATAAGAAAAGAAGATGACTTTATATCTTTTGTGTTTACCTGGACGGAGTTAAAACACATACTTCTTGGTAAAGTATCTCAAGAATGGAAAAGCAAGTATCCAATGTACTCAATCCTAGTATGAAACCAATATATAAAACATATATTATTTTTAATAAAGAGAAAAATGAAATAAATAATTTCAGAAGAAAATAAACTATGGCCCATATGCTAATCTACATTAAGCTGCCACTGACTAATAAAATAGAAAATATTCATTTCTTAACTATAAATTAATTTTTTAATTATTAAATTTAGCATTTATGGAGATACAAAACAATAATAGCTAATGTGTGTTTACAGCAGGCATTGTTTAAGGCACTTTGCAAGTGTTAAGTTGCAACCCTCTGAGATGTGTGCATTATTTTTCTCATTTGCACCTGACTTAGAAGAGGCATAGGGAGTGGAATAACCTGCTGGACATAAGACAACAGGGGAAACCAGTATTTAAACGCAGACATTTTGACTCTGGAGTTAATGATCTTAGTTGCTACCTTACATTATCTCTTGAAAAAATATAAAAAGTAAAAAAAGGAAAGGAAGAAAGTGTATTAGTTTTCTCTTGCTATTTTAACAAATTACCAAAAATACAGCTTCAAAACAATACATATTTATTACCTTATGGTCCTAGAGGTCAGAAGTCTAAAATACATCCACAAACTAAACTAGTGTCCTTTCTTCCTTCCCTAGGCACATCTCCTGGGTGAAGGACTTACTACAACTGGGACTCTGCCGCCCACCCCATACACACAGTGCAGCCTAATCATATGTACCCTATGTTAATCCAATATTAAAAATAAAATAAAATACATCTACAAGGCTGTTTTACTTTCTTTTGGAGACTCCAGGGGTGAACTTTCTTTACCTTTCTAAATTTATACAGAGGCTGCCTATTTTGCTGAACTCATGCCCCCTTGCTCCCTCCCCAAACCAGCAGTCTGACATTTTTTTTCTCTTCTCTGAACTCCGCTTCTGTTCTCACACCTTCTGTCTTCTGACTCTCCTGACTGTGCTTATGAATCTTCTGATTACATTAGGTCACCTTACTAATAATAATAAAAGCAATGGATTTAGTTGATTAGGTACATGCACATGGGTGAATTCACTGTTTCAATGAATAGTCACCACCTACCTCAAATAGTAAACAGCCTGGTGGCGAGATAGACGCAGTGATGTGCTGGAGTCTGCTCTGCGGCTGACATTGGCTCCCAAGTGACAATTCTGTGCATCTCTTTTCAACTCAACTTCAGTGACATGAGGTTAGTAGCCTAAAATTAGCTGTGGTGAGACTATTTACACCAAGGAAATTGGCAAACTCTACAAATGTGGGCTTTATGTTAAACATTTACCAGAGTGCCACTGTGATACATAAACATGGCTCATAGTGTGACACACGTTAAGATATGTGTAAGAGATAATGAGAAAACAAAGAAGGGATGCTGGATCTAATTAGAAGACTTCTTTTTGAGGACTAAACTCACTAATCATCTTTTCTGAGAGGCCTTTCAATAAAACCTACCTAAAAGGGCCCTCTCCCAGTCATACCCTATCATCCTACACTGTTCATTTATTTCATAAAATTTGCCAAATTGATGATTATCTTATGTTTGTTTATCTGTTTCCCTTACTAGAATATAAACCCTCTGATGACATGATTCTTATCTGTCATCTCTTCCTGGCTAATAACAGGCACTCAGAAAATATATATTTTTTAATTGATGGTAGAGAGTAGCAGCAGAGTCGTGAAGGATGAGTAGGGTTTGCCAGGCAAAGAACTAACAGAAGAAAACTGAGCGGAGAAGGCAGGAATGGAAAGAGGACAGTGATCAGAGAGAGATATCAACCATATGTGCATAAAACAGGAAGTCCAAGTCAGGAGTGGATGGGGTGGTCCTGACAGATACTTGGGCCACATGGAGCCCCAGACTCTAGCCTGGGATCCACTAGAAAGGCCACTGTCCAAACCTCCATTTACTAGATGTGCAGGGTCTTGGTCAACTCCAAATTGGAACAGATTGTTTTTAAGTCAGGAGGGAAAAAACACTAATTAAAACACCTCTCTCCTCAAGCCCTTATCTAACTAATTAATTGAAGTTCTTTTGCCTCAAAAAGAAAAAGGAATTAATTCCAAAAAGCATTGTTGGATCTCCCCAAATTAGAGTATTCAAAGTATGAAGCATATGGTAACATTTAAATCTAAACAAAGACTAAGGCAAAGGGGATATATTGGTTTCTGTAATATGCATTATTAAAATCCTTCTGCAGATATTTGTTAACTGTGGTCTTTTGACAATACTGCATACATTAGATACTCTGAGAAATGTATTAAAGGGATTTCCTGTAAATGAGAAAGCGTAGTATTGAGTTCCTAAGGAGATTAGCTAATTTTATTACAGGTATTGAGTAGTTACTCTGCTTGAAAAGTCTGCATAGAGCTTGGAGCCAGTACCTCCTGCTCTTCCGAATTTGTTCACAGTCTGTCAGAGGAGGAGATAGGATCTCCAAAAGATGAAGAAAGGATTAGGGAGCGCAGAGGATGGAGTGACTAATAATTCTGCTGGGTGGAACTGCACAAGGTTCCAGGGGAAGGTAATGTTTGGGTTGGCTTTGGGAGATGAGAAGGACTTGGACAGGCAAAGGGGCAGTGGAGGGGCACTTCAGACAGGAAGAGCATCCTGATCCAAGCCACAGAAACCTGAAGTCAGCATGCAGATGTATTTAGAGGCTCGTGGACCTGCTGCACGTAGAGCAACTTACACAACTCTGAACAGAACAACTGCCAATGTGCTTTTGCAAAACAACATTCTAATTTTACTTTGTTTTTCATAATGACAAAGTGATTCATTAGTTCCTATTACACATTGCAATTTCAAAATGATAAAATACTGAGAGCCCCTTCTTGATTACAAAAGTTCAAAAAAAGGGGAACCTAAACTAAATCTATTCTTTCTAACTCAGCAAATGCATGACCACAGAAGGTATTTGAACACCCTGCACACAATTTCCATCCAATCTTGTTTGTGTAAGTTTAATAACAAGACACAAATGTCTCTCCCTTATACCTACAGAGGATTTTCACATGTGCATAGTAATGGATGACACTGATCAGAGAGATCTCTGAGTCAAATCATGCCTGCCAAGGTATAATCAACTACATTTTTTATAAGAACAATTCAGGTGAAACTCACTTGAAGAAAGCTCAAAATGTAAAAATAACTGATTAAGAAAACAGAGAGAGATTTGTTTTACATTCATTTCATCATTAGTTTTACTTAATTAATGAGTTTTTAACTGGAGCCCAAATTACCAAAAAGCTACTTTCATATAGGAATATATTTTATGTGTAAAGCAAAGCAACCTAAGGGGGAGGGGGAGGTTGGTGGCCAGCAACAGAGACTGATTCCACCTGTCTTAAGTTGAAACAGAAATTCAAGTAAGACAACTGTACAGGATACCAAATAAAAAAGAAATCTAGAGATAGAAATAAAACAATTAGCTTCTCATCTCCCCACCTCCCACCAAAAGAAAAAAAGGCCGTCTCCTGGAATTCAAACAGAATTGATGGGAAATGCTTCTTTGTTCATTTTTCTGATCTTTTTCACTCTGTTCAAGCTTCAGACTCCCAGGATTAAAAACACAATATGGAGCAGTTGTCCAGAGAAAATCATAAATGGCAGTCTCGTGGAGCTACAACAGGGTCATGAAGAATGATTCCCTCAAAGGAAATTGGTGGTGTTATCAAAAAGGGTAGAATGAATGCTGAGTGCCAGAGGACAAGAAACAACCCCCCCACCCCCAAGACAGAGTCTTACTCTGTGACCTAGGTTGAAGGCCAAGGCCTCAGCATAGCTCACAGTAACCTCAAATTCCTGGGCTCAAGCAATTCTTCTGCCTCACCCTCCCAATTCACTGGACCATGACACCCGCCACAACTGACTAATGTTCCCATCTTTAGTAGAGACAGGGTCTTGCATTGCTCATACTGGTCTCAAACTCCCAACCTCAAGCAGTCTTCCTGCCTTGCCCTCCCAGAGTGCTACCATTACTGGTGGCTGGGGGACAATCATTCTAACCCCAGCCAAGGGACAACCATTCTAACCCCTAAGGATACTCTGTCTGGGAGTTTGAGTCCTAACTCAAAACACCAGTTTAATACAGAGCTTCCATTGAGCTGAGTTTTACCTTTCTCCTTCTTCACTCTTCTTTAACCCTTTTCTTTTAAAGAGGTCAGTAGCAACTTTTAGAATCCGTTTGGTTAGTTAATGTTTCTATGTGATGCATTTTATGTCCTGAACAGCTTACTCCACACATAACAATATGAGCAGTATCCCACCTCAAAACACACATAAAAAGACTGAGAAATTTATTCTAATTGGCTTCTATCCCTACATTCAGTTCAATTGTTACATTATACTAGTCAGCTAATTCAAACATGTCCACAAAACGAAGAATATTTTCTAAAGAAATTTTTTAAAGTTTAAAAGAGAAAAGTTTAACTTAATATGTTTGATTTTTGGTTCCAACAATTCCATTAAACAGATATTTTGTATACAAGTTACTCAAGTAAGTACACATTTGTTCACTGAGTAAATACTCCTCAAGGATCTATATGAACATATGTCATTTTTTTAAAAAGGAACCTTATAGTACATATAAATGTTGCATTTTTCCAGAGAAACTAAAAATAAATGAGTTCTGTCAGCATATATGACCAAGCTAAAGTAGAATGACTTCAACTACAGATATCTATGAATGCTGAATAAAAAGGAATTTTAAAAAACCCTCTTTTTAAAATGCCCATCTAAGTCCATAAAAAATAAAAAGGAATCTCGAGGACACAGAATGAAGAGGCAGAGAGTGTGCAAACTGACCCAGCAACGGTCCTAGGATGGGGGGCAGGGATCCCAGATCAGACTGGGAAATTGGCCATGTACATCTGCAGAAGGATGAGACGTGAGGGCCAGGCTGTGCGAAGGGGACAGTTGCAGCTGAGTTGAAGCTGGGACCCTAGCGGGCTACGAGCAGAGTATAAAGGAACCAGACAAAGTTTACCTATCAGCCTAGGGAAACAGCAACGAGGCTTGTCACAGCCCTGAAAGCTGGGTGGGAAAAGGAAAGTTTCCCACGAGAAAATGAAGCCCCACTCCCAGGCCAAATCTAACCCTGGAGATTGAGTTTAAACTTCCCTTATGATATGGGATTTCCCCAGTTTGACTAACACAGACAGTGCTCCTGGGCTGCTTGCCCAGGGGTCCTTGAAGAAGCAAATGTAAAACATCTCTAGAAGGATACTTCATAGAGGAGACCACAGGGATTCCTACAGAGGAAGACAAAAATATCTGCTAAAGATCAGATTATAATAAAAATATCATATATGAAGTAACGATCCAACATGAGTAGGGATCCAAAGGCCCCTGAGAAAGGTCCACAGAAAAGAAAATATCACTTTCAATTAATTCTGCATTATGTAAAGATAGTATAAAAGAAGGATCTTAAATATCTAAAGAGATTAATGAAGGAATAAAATTCATCCAAAAAGAATAAGACATGACAAATACACACAAACAAAATTTTTTAAAAAACCAAATAGAACTCTGAAAATAAAAGATAAAATTTAAATGGCTCTTACAAATTAATAAAGGGGGGCAAGGCAAGAACTACATGGCCCCAAAACTCTGTGAAGAAACAGGCCTAGCTAAAACACTAATAATAATAGCTGGCCACTGTCCCGTTGTTCAGTTTTCTGTACTTGCTACTCTAGAAGGCATAGCTGGTGGCCTTAACTCTTAAGTTAAGAGTTAAGATTCTTAACTCTTCTCCATAAATAACATCACCTGTTTGGAACCTAGGGCTAGTTTTCCAGGTCCTCTCAACTGGTCTTGGACCGTCCACCCAAGGCTCTCTGTAGTCCAGTAACTCATCCGCCTAAACAGTGGCCCATACCAAAAGACTGATGGTTCCATCCTGAAACCAGCCAGTTGGCCGACCCAAATTGCCTAATCCTACGTCCACCAAACTGTCTTTAAAAATCCTGTCTCCCTAATTCTTGGCGAGGCAGTTTTCTGTCTTTCTGCTTAGCCCTATGCAGAATAAACTCTTTCTCTGCTGTCAACCCTGCTGTCTCTGGATATTAGTTTTCTCTTGGGCAGCAGGCAGGTGACCTGGCTGGGTGATGGCAAAATCTTAAAATTCAGCAGATTAACTAAATAACGTATTGGTATCTGACAAGGAGAAAATTAGCTAACTAGAAGAAAAATTCTAAAATATTATTCTCTGAATGTAGCATTTTGTGAAATGTAAAAATATAAAAGATAGGATATAAGCAAGATGACAGAATGCGTAAAAGCCAAGGGAAAATTCCCCTTCCATCCTCCGGAGATTCACTGACAAAAGGAAGATTAATAGGAAAGAAGGGCAAACAAATTTGGTAAAGTGCGTGGGAGGCTTACAGAGATCTCAAAGGCAAGATGGTTGATGCTTTTATAACATTTTCAGATTACAGAAATAATAGATGCTCAAAGCATGGCCAAAAGCAGGTTACGGTAGCAGGACAGGTTATGATTATGATTATGATTATAATTATGAAGGCTGCAGGAGAGAAGGGGGAGGTCTGGCTAGCTAACGGTGGTCTCGTGATGGGGGTGAAACCTTCCTGGTAGCAGCCCTCAGAAAGAATAGACCGTGAGTGGAAGGACTCTCAGCTAATCTTCTCTAGATTTAGACAAGGGAGAGCCTAAGAGAAAGCCTGGCTGCATAGATGGAGACCTTTACAAATGCAAATCTCCCCCACAAAAGACAGATTTTTGGCTGTTCTTATATTTTCAGCTTCCAAATAGTCATCATGAAACATATCAAAGAAAGTTAAATATGTGTTTGTTTGTTTCAAGTGAAAGGTCCAAAAGACATCCATTTAATAGGATTTCTAGAAAGGTTCCTAGAGAAAATGAAGAGGTAATGTCTGCAATTGAAAAAAAAACACAAATCCTCACACTGAAGAGGTGCACAAATGGGCCAGAAAGGGAAAAACATAAATAAAGCTGCACTTAGATGCATCAAGGCAAAACTGTGGAGCAGTAAAAAGAGAAACTCAATGAAGAAAAAAAAAAAAAAAAAAGAAGAAGACATATTTTCCTTAAAAGGACCTGGACTCCTGGACTTACAGCAGACTTCCCAAAAGGAGTAACAGAGGCCGGAAGAAAAAGAAATAATATCTTCAAAGTGCTGAGGAAAAATAATTATCACCCCAGAATTTTTTACCAAGTTAAGCTATCATTCAAGAATGGAAGTAATATAAAAATAAATATTCTGACCGACAAAGAATGAGAAATACCACACAGAGGCCCACACAGAAAGAAAGGAAATTAAACAGAAGAGAGAAGGACAACAAAGGGACTGTTGAGCAATGAAGTTGATAAATATGTGTATAAATTAAACCAGCATTATATGTAAACGTGAACTAAAATCTGAACTGCCCCCCTCTCGGACTGACTTGGCCACGGGACCCCAGGAAAACCCGAAGGCTGAGTTACTGTCCATAAGAAGGGGGTTCCCTTGTCATACTCCCCTTTCTTTTTGGAGATTCTTGGTAACAATCAGATGCTCAATTATTATCAGGCCTAAAACTACACAAGACAAAGTTTAAATCACACCTACAGATCATCCACTTAACCTGACAGATCACTAGAATTTCAGCAAATGTCTGACCTCATCTTGAATTAAAACATTTCACGCTTTTAGGCAAAGTTTCATTTCTTTAACCAAGTACAAATGAAAGAATCTTTTTTTTTTGTTTGTTTGGTTTTTTTTGAAAGAATCTTTAAATCCACCTATAATCTGTAATTATAGGTTATTATACAGGTTATTATTATAGCCCCTTTGAGATGTGTAAACCAGTGTATGCCCTCCACATATTGATTTAATTTCTTAACTATAATTTCTGTCTCCATGAATATAAGAAACCAAATTGGGGCTCAGCACCCATAGCTCAGTGGTTAGGGCGCCAGTCACATACATCGAGGCTGGCAGGGTTCGAACCTGGCCCAGGCCTGCTAAACTAATATGACAAATGCAACAGAAAAAAAATAGGCAGGCATTGTGGCAGATGCCTATTGTCCCAGTTACTTGGGAGGCTGAGGCTAGAGAATTGCTTAAGCCCAAGAGTTTGAGGTTGCTGTGAGCTGTGACATCACAGCACTCTACTGAGGGCAACATAGTGAGACTCTGTCTCAAAAAAAAGAAACAAATTGGAACCCAGCTACCATGAGTACAATGTCTTAGGACCTCTTCAGGCCATATGATCTTAGCTGGTCACGCACACTCAGCTCAGAATAAACCTCTTTGGATTACTTCACAGAGTTTGTGCTTTTTTCTATTACTATAAAGAAATTACAGTATTTCATTTAGAGAGTTTAAAAAAAAGATAGATCTAAATTGCCAGATGTAAAAAATACGATTTTTTTACAGTCAAAATGTACTAAGTCTTTTTCTTGTGTAGAAGGATTAACTTCAAGCTGTATAAGTCAAATGTGTGTGTTAGAAATATACAGATAACCCCTGCAACACACAAACAAAAAGAAATAAAGTGGAGGGTGACGCCTGTGGCTCAAAGGAGTAAGGTGCTGGCCCCAGCCCCGGCCAAAAACAGCAAGAAGAAGAGGAGGAGGAAGAGGAAGAAGAGGAAGAGGAGGAGGAGGAGGAAGAAGGAGGAGGAGGAAGAAGGAGGAGGAGGAAGGAGGAGGAGGAGGAGGAGGAGGAAGAAGAAATAAAGTGGAAATAAATGGAAAACTTCTGAATCAGTGTAAAAGCAAAAAAAAAAAAATTGAGCAATTCACAGAAATGAAAGAAAACCATAAATCCATTTTTTAATCAAATATGTAACATATCTCATTATTTAGAGTCACAGTTATACATTAGAAATAACTTCATTTTCAGAAAAAAAAATGAAAACATCAGGAAATATATTTTATAACTAATCCTAAAAAATATAACACAGTTGTCATCTGGAAAATGATGAAGTTCATATATTTGGAAAAAGAGCACTTTATTTCTCATAAAGGGTTGTAGCCTCCAGGCTGGCCATCTTGCAAGCTACAAAGCATAGCCTACAACAGAAAACTGAAAGCAGCACTTTGACAGGCCGGTAAAATGAACAGGATTTTGGCTCAGCGCCTGTGGTTCCAGTAGCTAGGGCACCAGCCACATACACCAAAGCTGTCAGATTCAAATCCAGCCTGGGCCTGCCAAACAACCATGACAACTACAACCAAAAAATGGCCAGGCGTTGTGGCAGGTGCCTGTAATCCCAGCTGCTTGGGAGGTGGAAGCAAGAGAATCACTTAAGCCCAAGAGTTTGAGGTTGCTATGAGCTGTGATGGCACAGCACACTACCCAGGGTGACAGCTTGAGACTCTGTCTCAAAAATAAATAAATAAATGAAATGAACAGGATTTCATACTGAGTGGGGCAACCAAAAGAAACGTATTTAATAAGCTATAGGAGGAGGAGGCATGCCTAATTTTGAAAGGAGAAACACGCTCAGGCACAGCTGAGCTTCATGTCCCTCCATGCGTTGCCTATACAATAAATGGTGGCATTAGCATTTTCCAGGAGTAGAGTTTTCTGCCCTTTGATGCCAAAAGGTGAAGCAGAAAACACAAGAACCCTCCATGAACATCCTTTGTAGACAGGTCAGAACCACTCTGTGGTCAGTGGCCTCTTATTAGGAGGCAATACTGGTCAGTTGTTGTGTCAAACTGCAAAAAAGAGAGGAGCGGCATTGGATGGTGTTGAAATCAGGGGTGGTGCAGGTCTTTTTAAAGTGCCAGGGTCTATTTAATCTTTAGGGAAGAAAGCCTAAAGGGGATATTGACGGAGGGGTTATAACAAGGCCTTTCCGACCTCCCATCTGGTCATGTCCTGGAACTCACTTTTTGAAATTTTCTCTGGGTCTATTCTGTCCATTGTGAGGCTTAGGATACTATATATATTTCTCACAATTAACCACCTGTTAAAAGTTAGAGCCTTTCTAATTGGGTTATAAATAAACAGACAAAATAATAACCCAGGTAAATGCTTCTTACAGGAGACACACCTAGATTCAACTTAGGATTTTTTGACTTTACCATGGTGTGAAAGCCATACCCCTTCAGGAGAAATCATACTTAGTAGAAATGGTGCGCATACATCCACTCTACTTTTTACTTTCAGTACAGTATTCAGTAAATCACACAAGGCATTCAACATGCCTATTAAGAAATAGGCTTTGGGGCGGCACCTGTGGCTCAGTGAGTAGGGCACCGACCCCATATACTGAGGGTGGTGGGTTCAAACCCGCCCTGGCCAAACTGCAACAAAAAAATAGTCGGGCGGTGTGGTGGGTGCCTGTGGTCTCAGCTCTTGGGGAGGCCGAGGCAAGAGAATCGCCTAAGTCCAGGAGTTGCCGGTTGCTGTGAGCTGTGATGGCACAGCACTCTACCAAGGGCAATAAAGTGAGACTCTGTCTCTACAAAAAGAAAAAAAAAAAGAAAGAAAGAAAGAAATAGGCTTTGCATAATTTAGCCCAAGTGTAGGTAATGCGAGTATTCTGAGCATATTTAAGGTAGCCAGGGAAAACTATAATGTTTGGTAGGTTAGGTCTATTAATAGTAAGGGAAGGGGAAGTCTTCTTTTGCCCTCAGAAGGTTTACTGAAAAATCAAGTCACAAAAGGCAGGTTAATTGGAGAAAAGGCATACAAAATTTATTATTAACGTGTAGATGAGACCCTTAGAAGAAAGATGCAATCCCCTGTCAGGGTGCAGAAGCAAATGCCATCGTGAGGTTACAGAAAGAGTGTGAGCTCAGACAGCAGCCAAAAACAGGTTATGGTGGTAAATTAGGTTTTAGAGGTAAGATGGGTTATACAAGGGGCTGACGTAGCAAAGGCGATCTTGTTAAGTGAATGAACAGCCCTCAGAAGGAATAGATAGTTAATGTTTTTTTAAGATCTCTAAAGGAGTCAGACTCTTTTTAATCTTTCCTAGATCTGGACAAGAGAAGGCCTGGGTACGTTAATGCACAGTCTCTATAGATACAAATTTCCCCCGCGGAAGACAGCTTTTCAGGGCCGCTTCCTTTTTCAGGCTCTCTGACAGTGAGCTCAGAATAGAGAAAGGAAATACATGTGGGAATAAAGTATTTTGACTTCCTTCAAAATGAGTTTTCAATTTATAATATTTTCAACTTATGATGGATCTATCTATCTGAATGTAACTCCACTGTAAGTCAAGGAGCCTCTGTAAACCAGGCAAACTCCAAATAAGAGAAAGCTACTGTATTGATATACATGGCAGACAAAACAGACTTCAAGTGTTTGGAGGCTATTACTAAATATTAAAAGGAACAATTCTCCAGGATGGAATCATATGCATGTTTTTCCCCAACAATATAGCTCTAAAACATACGAAAAAAATTTAAAATACAAGGAAAAACTGATATATACATGCACACCATCACGGTAGATTATTTTAATGTCTATTTCTCAAAAATGAATATATCAGAGATGAAAGATAATGAATAATAGGAAATCTATTTGAACAACACAGTGAATATGATTATGCTAAAGAAAATATATAAAATCTTGCCCCAGAAATTAGATTCTAAACATAATTTTTAAGTACAAATAAAAATTGCCTAGTCATTAAAACAAATTTCAAGAAATATTAAAGAATTGATATCACATGGACTATATTCTCCAACCACCATCCACTCAAAAGATAGTCTTAAAATGTTCCAGGCATTTGGAAAATGTTTTAATCTCTAAAATAATCTATGGGTCAAATAAGAACTCTAATGAAAAATTAAAATGTAAAGAAATTGTTAACATAAATGCTTTTAGTTTTATCTATAATATATTATTATATATATTAGAGACAGAGTCTCACTTTGTCGCCCTCGGTGGAGTGCCATGGCGTCACACAGCTCACAGCAACCTCCACTCCTGGGCTTAGCCAATTCTCTTGCCTCAGCCTCCCGAGTACCTGGGACTACAGGCGCCCGCCACAATGCCCGGCTATTTTTTTGTTGCAGTTCTGCCGGGGCCGGGTTTGAACCCACCACCCTCGATATATGGGGCCGGTGCCCTGCCCACTGAGCCACAGGCACCACCTAATATATTATGATTTTAAGAGAGGGAGAAATCGTAAATGAATATTATACAACACAAGCAGTTTTTAAAGCAGGATGCTATGCACACAAATGCCTGTTACATTAATTTCTACATACTAGAAATATTTCATATGTACCTTAAATTTCAAAATAAAGCTATTTATTCTGTCTTATATGAATGTTATTTATCTCAATCAATGAAGAAACTGGTGAAGATTTGTTTGTTTTGTGGCTGTTTTCTCTACAGGATAGACAGGAACTTAGACAAAATGCTTCTATCAGTGTACGAAAGATTTCACCCAATCGGAGGCAATTCCCTGACTCTAATCTCCAGGCCCCATTGTCACTAGAGACTAAAGAACAGCTACTTCCAGCCTGGCCTTTAGGGTCCCCTTTAGGTCTGGTAAAAATACTTTCTGCTGATGACCAAAAAAAGTGTGGCAAAAAAGAACAGATTGCAAAGATCACCCACATAGAAAGTCAACCCTGGGGACAGGCCTCAAGTCTGCCTGTGAGTTAGAGTTCTAGTAAACATCCAGCCATTTGAAGTGTGTTTTTTAAAATACACATCCTAAGCAAAATTGAGAACTCCCTACTCTCTATGACCCAAATCTTAGGAAATACTCAGATCTTCTTTCCCAGTTTCCCCAATTAAATCCTGAGTGATGCCTGCTATCAAAATTTTATCCCATTACTGTCAAACTTGAGCAATGCATGCCCTCTTTTTGGAGAAAAAAAGATATTCTCACAAACCCCTAATGTTGACTAATTACTTTCATTAGAATGTTACTTAAATATACACACAAATGTAAAACTAGATATAAACTCATTATGCTAAACAACTATAATACCAAAACAAATTTACAAAGTAGGAACAAAACTATCAAACCAATACAGTTCAAATTAACAAGATTAATTTAATGTGACAATTAGTGCTCTTTTGCTGAAATTGTATCGCATTTAGAAACAATTGATTTCCTGTTAGGTTGAGCCAATGAAAGACACTAGAGGACATATTGGGGGACTGGAGGAAGGAAGAAGTTGGGGTATTTGTTTCCACCTTTACCTGGTTCCAGTCTAGCACTGAAGCTCTTCCCTCTCTGAACACACCCAGCTCTGCATGTACCTAGCATCCACCATGGTTACTGTATATCCGGAGCTCCGGTTTCCTACAGCAGGTAACACTGCCTCCTCCACAGATCCCACCCAGTACTGACACGCTGCTACCACTAACCTGCTAACCCCTGGATTACCCTCCATATTCCCTGTTTGGTTTTTTTTTTAGCCTCTTCCAACATCTTTTTTTCTTTTTTTTTTTGGAGACAGAGTCTCACTCTGTTGCTCTAGCTCGAGTGCAATGGCACCTTCATAGCTCACAGCAACCTCAAACTCCTGGGCTCAAGGGATCCTCCTGCCTCAGCCTTCCAAAGTGCTAGGATCATAAGCATGAGCCACCATGCCCTGTCCCACATCATTTCTTAAACTCGTGTTCCATAATAGCTTCCCACATGGGTTTCCCATGCCCTTTATTAAACTACCTGGCACCGGCTGTCTTTTCCTGACTGACCTCATGGATACATTTGTCATACTTAAGGGTGGAGAGAGTTAAAGAGTAAACGGAGGAAAATAATCAGATTTCTTTCCCCATCCACATATTTTTATGCCAATTATTATACTTTTAACTTGCCAAGACAAAAAGAGAACTCAAAACGTTTATGCTACTGATTTATGTAGAAGGCTTTTCTGTTCCCCAGATTTCCTGTGACTTCATATGTTATCAGAAAGGATTCAACAGAAAATGTCTACACCACAGAGGGGAAGCATCAAAATGATGGATGGGCTCTGTCCGCAGATTCCCATTTGAGGAGTGGGACTGAGCGATCTCAGATATCTCATCCCCATCATCCCCAACATAACCAATAACTTACAAGAGAAATTCAGGTATTCATTTTCTTTGAGAAATGATGAATGTCTTGATGTAACCAATTCATTTCCGTCCTAGAATTCTCCCAACAATACATGATTCATCAGCATTTTTCTTTACTAAGTTGCACCACCAGACAAAGAAATCAGTGTCATTCTTGAGCATGATGAAAAAGAGAGAGAAGGGATTTATAAATTGGAATCAGGATGAAAGAAAGTAATTTCTGATAGAATGGCCAATAGTTCTTCATTTGAATGCCAAGTGTCTTTCTTTCTCAAATGTAGTTTTTAAGTTACACTTGTGTCAGCTCCTACTTTTGTCAGTTTTCAAGGGCACAGATAGTTAATGAGATAGGGAAAGAATGGTTTCTCCTAAGAATTAGAGAGAAAGAGAGCTGGACTACTTAACGTTTAATGTTTGTCACAGATATTAAGGGACCACAGGGTACTTATTCCTTGCTGATCTTCAAACCAGCAAGACATGAGAGGTTAGTTAATTGATGTCAAGCTCCCCAGACAAGTAAACCAAAATCTCTGATGGGAATTTCTGGGGGTGGATGTCAAGAATTAGTATTTTTTTTAATTTCCCCACATTATTCCAATGAGTAACAAAGACTGATATCCACTGGTCATAGCCAAGAATTAGCAGTTAGCTCCCATATTGTCTTTTTATTGGATTCAATTATTTTCCATGTAAGGGTTTATCCATTTTTCCTCCTCATTCCTTATTCTTTTGAATAATATTGATGTAAAGTGATACTACAGCTATAATGAAACAAGATTTTTTTTTTTTTTACTTGCCACTTTGTAAAAGAAGTAACATGGAAGGAAGAACACAACCCTTTTGTGGTTAAGGGGGTGCTGACTGTGGTGACACCTGCCAGAATCTGTGGATGTCTGAACTGTGTGACTTTCCTCTCCAAAGTGACTTTAAAGGGACCGTGTATCAAATCTAGTGTCCATGGTCATCTTTGTGTGTCTCGGCATCGTCAGGCTGCCACTACGTGCTATCAGACTCAGCTGCCAATCCTTATCCCATCAGAAATGTCCTAGTGCACATTCCCTAGAGCCCAAGGATGTACAACAAAGGGTTGAACTCTTATCACCCACTATAGCACAGCACATAGTGTAAGTCCCAAGACAAACACCTTGAAAAGAATAGACAATGGCTTAACCCAGGGCCGTCTAAACATTTTCGGTAATACATCTAACAGAAGTTTAAATAAGAGTTTAATATTTTCTCCATGACCCAATGACCCATCTTGCGTTTCCCTTGAAGTGCACAAGTCTCTGAAGTGAGGCCACTGGTCTAGTCTACTGAACAATGGACAAAGATGTATTACTTTTGTCATGTGAGTTGTCCCTGAATATAAATACTATATCTGGAACTCTTACTGATGTTTGTTCAACACTGCACACAAAGTAAATAGTGAATCCTTCACTATCACCTATGAGTTACTTCATAGATTCTAATGAAATCTGGGTTAGAACCAAATGTTTCCTATTATCCTCAGAGCCAAGCCTCTGGTACTTCTGAAGCTTCAGACCCATCCTCTGAACAATTTTGCCCAAGTCACTTTTTGATCTTTTTGTAGCCAATGCCATGTTTGTTCCAGTGGTCACTCTGAACCAAAAAAGAGCCTCCAGTTTATCTTGCTCAAGTGATTCTTTCTGGAAAACAAAGCACTAGGAAAATTCTGGCCATAGTTTCAAAGCATATTTTTTTGCTACAATATAAATAGGTGTAAAATATGAAATGTTCTAAATGAGGCACAATTTATGAAAAAAACACAGTCTAGAAAGGCCTTTGGCAAGTGCACTGATTCTGAAATAAAGAGACAGAAAGAGTCCATTGAGGTCATTTTAAGCGGGGAAATGAGCAGAAACAAGCAAGTGCAGGGATTTGAGTTATGACAAAGATCATGCAGTTGGATTCTGGTTTCACAGCTGAGGAAACTGATGGCCCAAAGGTCATGCACTAGTGAAAAGAAGGTTTGCAAATTCCTAGCTCCCTTTCTTTCTTTTCGTCTACAATAAAATTACTTCCTTAATTACTTCTTTCCCATTCTCTTTTTTTCTTTTTTGAGATAGAGCCTCAAGCTGTTGCCCTAGGTAGAGTGATGTGGCATCACAGTTCACAGCAACCTTCAACTCCTGGGCTCAAGCGATTCTCTTGCCTCAGCCTCTCAAGTAGCTGGGACTGCAGGCACCCTCCACAGCACCCAGCCATTTTTTGGTTGTAGCTGTCATTGTTGTTTGGCAGGCCCAGGCTGGATTCAAACCCGCCAGCTCTGGTGTATGTGGCTGGCACCTTAACCTCTTGAGCCACAGGTGCCAAGCCCCCTCCCATTCTCTTTTCCTTCAGTTTTAGACTCGAATGCTAAGACATTGGTTACCTCGTAATCATCCTTAACTTCACAAAGATCCACGCCTCTCTCCCGGAGGTCCCGCCTCTTCTCCCCTTCCTGTGTTCTTCCCTAAGGAGAAGGCTCCAGATTCCCCACTGCATTCCTGTCTGCCTCCTTGGAGAGTCCTTTTATCATTGCAATGTGTGGGCTGCCTGCTTCTAAAAATAAGATTCTATTTATTTGTTTGATATAAGAAAAATCAATTATGATACAGTTCTCAGTGTGGAGATTTTCTCAGGCAATATTTTAACTGACTCCCAAGTTCTATTTAAAAGCATTATAACCACAGAAGCAGAATTCTGGAGATTAATAGGACTGCAGAGACCATCCAGTGTGGTTCTTTATCATTCGGGGTTCATGAAAACCTTTGAAAATATGATGACAGCTATCAAAACTCTTCCCAGAAAAAAAATGTAAATGCAGATATATATTTTGGAAATATATATATATAATTCATACAAAAATCTATATATAATATTATTTACTGGCCTGGAAGCTGATTCCTGGATCTCTGGGTTAAATGTCCGGTTACTAGACTGAAAAGAAACTAAAAGGGTACAAGTCAAATCTGTCAAGTGTAGAACATAGATGTTTTAACACAATAATCAAGTAAATGAGGTGAAAGCTATATTGATTGGTTTGATGTAACTATGTCAGATTGTATATAAAAAAAATCAACACATTGTACCCCACATATGCATAAATGTATTCATGATATATGTTTATATGACTTACTTAAAAAAAAAAAAAAAAGAAAATAAACTAAATCCCCAAGAGAAAATTAATTTGGAAAGCACAGAGCTAATTAGGGGAAAAGACAATAGTTCTAGAACACAGGTCTCTTCTTCCCAGTCCACAGGTATACTATACAATCACGAGGGTAACCATGTGATCTATCATCTAACCCACTTTGAAAGTGAAAAGGGGGGTTATAGATAATTAAGCTAAAACAACAGGTGGAAATTAAAACTCTTTGGGGAAAATCAGGATATAGGGTCACTTCAGTCACACCAATCACAGAAAGACTCTTGAACTTGACATCTCTGTGTACCAGAAGGCCAATAAAAAAGAAAATGTGAACTTGCAATGCAAGCTATGAATCTTTATTCTGCAGCACTTTGAAAAAACCAAGCTTCTACCCTCATCTGTGTTCTCATTTAATGCCTATCACACATCTCATGAATATGACATACAAAGGAAATTATTATAACACTTCATAGCAACAAGATTTAAGTTTTCTTGAGACCTCCCAAGGGGCAACTCAATCAATTTTAGGTTTTATCAGCAACACATAGAGAACATCAGAGCTTTAAGTTTGCTGCTGTTTGTAAAGTTGGTTTTACTCCAGAGATTTAACCATTTCAGTCTGACTATGCAAGGAAAGGATAAGGAAAATTGATTCCATTGCAAAGAGTCTCCCTAAAGATCTAAATAATTTATAGCAGTCTCAGACATTATCTCAAGCAGTAAGTATATTCCAAATACTCTGGGCTCCCAGCACTTCCCCTCATCACACAAAACTGCACACAATGCCCTTCACTCCTTGGCAAACCTTACTTCGAAGGGCTAGAGACTGTGGACACTCATGTTTTTGCCCTTAGAATGCGAATATCAGTACTTTAAAAGAGTGTCTCTGTTTCTTAACATAGTAACATGCTTGTTTAACAGAGGCTCCAATTCTGATTTACATTACTATAGTCTACCAGGGGGCTCTAGACCGGGGGCTCTCACTAGCTGTGTGTTAAAACTATATAGAAAATTTTTGGAAAACTCTCTTCAGTTCTACCCCTAGAGAGTCTCATTCATTTTGAGGTTGGGGTTAGCCATGATCACTTTTTCCAAATCTTTCTAGATGATTCTAACATGTAGCCAGAGTTGAGAACTACTGCCTTAAAGAAAAACCAGCACACACTTCACAGCTACCTTTCTTCTTTTCCCTTAAAGCTAAGTAGATGTACTGGGACTTGAGTCTAGTTTATACAGTATGGAAGATGAGCTGGTGGAAGGAGGAAGATGTCTTCATGGGCTAAGGTGGAGTTCTCACAGATGAATAGTGCACAGACTTCCTGAGTCAACCAAGTGTATCTTGGGCATTAACAGGAAAGATCCTCAGAAGAGTTTCCTTCTTGGCACTGAGGTGCAAGAAATAGCATGCTTCCTTATTTTCTAAGTCAATATGCACTTGGCTCCCCACATCTGCAAGAGTTGGTGGAGAATCCAACTTCAATCTTTTTTCATGCAACTTCTCTGTACCTATACTCCCTTAAGCCAGATCCTCACATCATCAACTTCAAGGATTACGTTCCTGAAGAAGACAGAGAGAGGTCTCCTTTCATCTTCCCTGTACCTGTGGAATCACTGCCATGCCCACAGCTCGCTCCTGAAGCTGCCAGTTGGTGCTGGTTCTTCCAGCTGTGCAGACCCTGTTGCCCCAGCGAGCATCAACATGTTCTTTACCATGACTCTTCTGACATCTCCTGCACCAGCATGAAGTTGTCACTTTCCTTACTGAGATCCTGTGAATTCTGAAGCATTACCTTAGAAAAGGATCCCAGTTTCTGCTTCCCAAGGCAACAGTAAAACCTCCTTCTCATCTTCCTGTTTCCAACAATAAGTACTTCACCAAAAGCCTGTACCTCCTCTCCTTCCTCTCTCACCATCACCCTGAAATCTTGAATGACTCAGCTTGACTCCTTTCTCTAGACCCTCTTAATTAAATCAGTATGTACCATGAGTAGACACCACTATAGCTAATCTTTCTAAAGAAAGACTAGGCCAACTGAAGGGCAATGCCAACATAGAAAACCCAGATGCTAAGAAGCAAACTCAGCAATGCGTGTGTAGCTGCATCTAGGAAACAGACATTCTGAACAGGGACACTGAGAGGTGCTTGCCGGTAGAGAGGTGTGCTCAGCTGAGAAGCAGGGTCATTTCATGAGGTCTCCCCATGGTCTGGGTGAGATCTAACTCAAGATAATTTCATTGCAGAGGAACCTTATGTTCACTCACCCAACTCCCCAGATATCCTAATACAAAATGACGGTGGTGGTGGGAAGATGCACTGGGGACTGAGGTGCAAATACTCTGGTCTCTTGGAAAGCATCCTGCCCTGTAAGGTAGTTAATAAGCCAGAGTTCTGTTTGTCTATTAGTTGCATATAAGTGTAATTATGCAAATCCATCTGCAAGTCTCATCTTTTCTGACTAACCTAATGTTTTCTTTCTGTACTTGTAAGAATCAGGCTAAACCACCTTGTGAGGGCTTTTTATATTCAACCATTTAGCCTCCCCAGAAGTGCCTCTTACTCTCGTGTATGCAGAGCTATTGGTACCACCCGAGGCTTTGTGGGGGCACTCCTGGCACGGCAGCAACAGGAAGTACAGAGTATGGAAATAATACATCTGCTTTTCATAGCAGAGGCATTCAGACAGTGCCCAGTAACCATAAAGACCCTGGTAACTTTCACTGCAGGCCTGGCATGTCTCAAGACACTGTGTGTGTCCTCTAGTGCCTGGCATGTGGTAGTTGGCCCACCCTCTCCGACATGTTCTTTCCCTAAATGGGCAGCCCAGTATCTCAGATTTAAAAATGGCCCAGAAGCACCAATGTGCTATACTTCCAATTAGATCCCCCCAAATGCTCATTCATAGGTAGTGCCCCTCAAGGCTTTTGAATTTTACACATGTAGATTGGGACCTGCACCTACTGGCAAATGAAATTTTCCTGCAAAGTAATGTTTGACCCATTAGACAAGCCACATCCCAGGCAGAAACTGTAATGTTATGTGTAATCCAGTCTTAGGGAACTGCTTGGGCCTTACAGGTCTGTGGCCCCAAGATTTAGCCCAGCTCCATGACTTTCCGGCCCATTGTTCTCTAACATATCTGACTCTTTGTCCCTGACTACATGTTCACTAACAGCATACCCTTTCTAACCAGAATCTCTTATAGCAAATCATCACCTTTGGCCATCAATACTTTTTAAAAGCAAATTTTGAAACTACGACATTTTTGCTTCTATACATAAAAATTAAGCTCACCCTCAGCTATTATGCTACAAAGAAGAGCAATTCTACACTTGGAAGATTAAAGAAATGTCTTTTTTAAATTAACTATGTGCCAGGCACTTTGCTGAATACCAGTTCACATATTATTTCATTTAGTCTTCATGATACATCATCCCATATGCCCAATGACCTCCATGAGGATTCGTCAAACGAGTTTACAGATAAAGAACTGAAGCTCTAGGACATGTAGGTAGTTGGATAGTCAATGAGAAAACCAAAATTCAAAACTGGGGGTCCAGGGCTTTAAGATCATGTTTTGCTCCTTTGTATGAGCACCAAAAAGCATAATAATTATGTAGTCAAGATTCCCAAGGAAAACAACAAAAATAAAAGGGGTATTTACTTCTCCTGTTAGAGTTCTTAAAGACTGAAACTGATCAACTATCACCTCATTTCCAACATAGAAGCACACAGTGGGTCTCTGGATATGCTGGTCTGATGTTGACTGATATATGTGGGAGAGGGAAAACAGGGCATGATAGCAGGTACCAAGGACCTGAGAGTTGGTTGGCAGGGACAGTGGGCAGAAGGGAAGGGCAAGAGGCAAGATGGCTAGCACAGAATATTCTGGAAGGTTATGTTTCCATTTTCTGTGAACTTACCTCGTTTCATAAATACTCTTTCCTAAACTACCCTGTCTAATTGCCACGGGTAGAATTTGCCCAGCTATGTGAACATCCTTTCTAGTAAAAGGTTAAAGAAGTGTTTATTATCTGTGGCTGAGTAAAACTTACCCCCAAATGAAAAAACATTTATTATCTCATGGTTTCTATAAACCAGGAATGCAAGCATAGCTTAGCTGCATTCTCTGCTTCAGGATCTCCCAAAGGTTATAGTCAGAATGTCATCTAGGGGTGCAGTTATCTCAAGGTCACAGTCATCTCAAGGCTTGATGAGTGGGGAAGAATCCACCTCTAAACTCACACACGGCTACTAGTGAATGAAGTTCCTTGCCAGCTATTAGACTGAGGGCCTCTGTGCCTTGTTGGCCATTGGCTGGAAGTTACTTCAGTTTCTTGCTACATGGGGCTCCCTCCAAGGCAGCTCACAGCATGACAGCTTGCCTCCCCAGAGCAGGCAAGGGTAACCAGAGAGGGCGTGAGCAAGATAGAAGCTATAGAAGACTTTTATATCCTGTGATGGTTAATTTTATCTGTCAACTTCCTTGGCCAGAGGCTGCCATATATTTGGTTAGACATTATTCTGGGTATTTCTGTGAGGGTGTTTTTGGAAGAGAATAGCATTTAAATAGGTAGACTGAGTATAGCAGATCATCTCCCTTAATGTAAGTGGGCCTCATCCAACCAGCCAAAGGCCTGAATGGAACAGAAGGGTTGACCCTGGCTGGAGTAAGAAGGAATTCCTCCTGCCTGAGCACCTCTGAACTGGTGCTCTGGCTTTCTCCTTCCATTAGTTTTGAATGAAAACATCAGCTCTTCATGGGTCACAGCCATGCTGACTTTTGGATGAAATCTACATCACGAGTTTCTAGGGCTCCATTGTGTCAACTCCCCCTAAACATCTTGAGATTTGCCCACCTCTATATTAACATGAACCAATTCCTTATAATAAAGCTCTTTATATATTCTATTCCACTTCTCTGGAAGACCTTGGTCTTGGGACATCCCATCCATTTTGCCATAATCTGTTTGTTAGAAGTGAATGACCAGATCTATCTATCCCACACTCACGAGGTGCATAGTACATGGGTGTGGGTACACCATTGAAAATCATCTTAGAAATCTGCCTACCACATTCATCATCTGGCAAGTCAGGATTAATAAGAAGATGATGGAGGTATGTGGAGACAGCAGCAAAAAAGGAAACAGAAGCTTTTGTAAGCACCGTTAAAAGCAGGCCTGCAAAAGGAAGACATATTTATGCAGTGCTAACCAAATGTATTTGTCAACAACACTTTTTCTAAAAAAATTTCCCGGGATATGGGTAGTGCCTGTGGCTCAAGGAGTAGGGCACTGGCCCCATATACCAGAGGTGGCGGGTTCAAACCCAAAAACTGTAACAACAACAACAAAAAAAAAATTCCCAGGATGTGTGTTAAATAATGAATTAGATAACACAAGTTCAAATGCCTGCCCAGGGAGCCTGGCAGACCACATGTGTGTAATCAGTATTTGTTAACTCTGAATCAGATTATAAGACAGTAGTCATGGAGGTAAGCCTCATGAGGAAGGCTAGACGTAAATCAACGGAGGCCTTGTGTTTGGGTAATAGAATAAATCCCCCGGTGCTAGATGTGCCTATCCTGTGAATAAACACTGGGCTACCTAAGCAGTGCTCTGACAGACAATATTATTGAGGCCATCAAGTCAGACCACACTACCTACCACAGGAAAGGAAAAGGGTCACTCCTGAACAGAGAGGCTAGTTCCAGTGTCATCTGAGGAAGTATCAGGAAATGGCACTCTGAAGGTAGGTTTTAGGTAGGAAAGATTCCCTAACCTTTCTTTCAATTTCCCTCTCAACTTTGAGTTGGCCTAACTAGCTCGGGGGCAATCCTTGCATAAGGCTTAAAGTTGGCTTGTGACACATGGTCCCAGCCTTGAGGAAGTAAAGGACCAGTCAGTGAGACATCTCAAGTTGAAGACAAACAAGTCTTACTTTACAAACTATATTTCTAGTTATATATTTTTCTTTTACTTAAGTCTTTGTTAAAAATCTAGCCTTCCATGACAGTCTTTTAGAGCACCCCAGCTGTGCTGGCATGGTAGGACAGTCTTGTCGCATGAGGTCAGCATGACTGTGTCTGGTGTGAAGCTTGCAGTAAATTCTCAATTCACATTCCTGGCCCTTTCTGACAACTGATTCTGGTTCACTGAGGTGACCACCAGCAGCTTTGTCTTTGCTGGTAGCAAGAACCAGAGCTGATATATTCAGGCTGAATGCCTAAATGAAGCCAGGCTAATATCACACTGTCTCTCCTTGGAACGTGAACGTGTGTAGTAAGAGAAATATTTGCATTAAGAGCCACTGCAGGGCACAGAGCTGAGCTCCAGGGTGTCCCAGAGGAAACAATGTCCAGATGCCCCCGCTGTTACAGTCCTTGGAGCATCCCTACTCCTTATGCTTCTAAGGCATGGTTTTTAAACTCAGATCTTCTCAATAAATTTTTCTTTTTACCTAAATTGGACAAAGTCTGTTTCTCTCCCTTTAATGGAATAAATTTTAATTAATGCACAGTGGTAGGTAGCATTTTTTTTTTTTTAATTGAGCAAGTGATCCCGAAGAGCAAGGCCAAGGAAGAAGAGTAAGAGTTAGAATGAGCAGGCTTGAAGACCATCCCTATATGTACCTTTACCATTCAGTGACAGCTCTGGAGAGTCCTAAGCAAAATAGGGGTACACTTACCAAATAATCAAAGCAGATCCCACAGGTCAGAGTCTGGGCAGAGCTGACCCCAGGGAAGCAGAGCCTGATGGACAAGCAGAAGAGCATCGAGGAAAAGCAAAGCATAGTGTGCAACAGGGAGCCAGGCCAGTGGTCACAACAGGGAAGGTTTGACAGGGAAGAGCTGTCAGTTGAACAACTAAAGTTCAGACAAATGACCGGCTTAGATGAACTGAAACTCAGGGCAGGGACACAAGTCCAGGTGACAAGACAACCCAGAGGGTCAAAGTCAAGGCAGAAGCCCTGCTAACCAGAACGTGAGCATAAGGTCAGCAGGGGACAACTCATGGGTGCATGACCTGCACAGCTGGGCTGGACTCCTGACTTTCCCAGCTAAGGACAGGTCCTGGAGTCTTCAGCAGGGCTGAGGACAGGCAGGGGTCAAGGACAAATGAGCAGGGACTTGGGGGCAGGAGTCCTGCATTTACACTGTGATCTCACAGCCTTCTAGGGGCCTTGTCCAGCCCTGAGCTGCCCAGAAGAAAGGGCTCCAGGGAAGGACAAGGTCAGCCAGGGAGAAGAGCTGCTGTAACTAGTGAGCAGTGCCTGGGGGCAAGGAAGGGGGAGATCTGCATTTGTTTGTTTATTTCCTCATGGCAACTCACAAACGTAGCCAAAAACAGATAAACATGAAGTGCAGGAAAACTTTCCTCACATTCTGACTCAGAACTGTTACTGAGTATATAGATCAGATGTAGGCGGGTGTAGGCAGAATCACAAGTTCCACCTACCAGCCCTCAAACACTACTTCGCCTGTGCCGTTCCATGTAAAAAGATGTCCTAAGAATCTCCAAGAAGTGCTTGCCCTATGGTTGAGTATTTTCTAAAATAATCCAGATGGAAACCCAACATTTCCCGTCTTCATGTCTCCTAAGTAGAAAGAAGCCAAGCACACCTGGAGATGCTTCGTTAAAATTTACAATAGGTCCAGGCGCAGTGGCTCACATCTGTGATCCCAGCACTTTGGGAGGCCAAGGAAGGAGGAACACTTGAAGCCAGGAGCTCAATTCAAGACAAGCCTGGGCAACAAAGTGAGACCCCATCTCTACAAACAATAGAAAAAATCAGGCAGTCATGGTGATATGTGCACATCTGTGGAGCTACTCAGGAGGCCAAGGCAAGAGGATCCTTTGAGCCCAGGACTTTGAGCTTGTAATGAGCTATGATGGTGCCACTGCACTCTATCTGGACCAACAGAGTGAGACTGTGTCTCGAAAAGAAAAAAATTATGATAGATTCATTAATTATCCCACTTCTGTCTCTAGTACTTTTCCCCACCCCACTCCTCACTTAACTCTTAAGACAGGGCAGGACAGGGTGGGGGGTGCCTAGGACTGAAGATAATATTATAATCCCTATGGGATGCATACTTCCAACAGACTGAGACCAAGGTTCAGCAAGGAGGGCAGAGATGGGGTGGCCCATCTATGGATGCAAGGAAAGGATTGTTTATGCCTTCTGAAATACATTTGCAAAAGTCTTTAGGAGTTATCTGGTTCCAGTGTACATCATCTGATAGGACTGGACTCACCCTTTATAAAACTGATAAAGGGTCAGAAGTCGGGAGCTGTAGTAGGGGAATTATCCACATAACCAGCCATTGTTCCCTAGCTTGCTTACCACTCAGGAGTCATATAGATAATGGTCATAAAGATTCTTAGCTTTCTTTCCTTTTTTTTTTTTTTTTTTTGAGACAAAGACTCACTTTGTTGCCCTGGGTAGAGTACCGTGGTGTCACAGCTCATAGCAACCTCAAACTCTTGGGCTTAAGCAATTCTCTTGCCTCAGCCTCCCAAGTACCTAGGACTACAGGTAGGGATCTACTGACCCACTCAGCGGCCCATACCAAGGAACATACTCGACTAGTATTGCGATCTCCATCCAAGAACTGACTTGGCAAAGAAGACAATTTCTGCACTCTTGTGGTTCCACCCTGAATCTAGCCAATTAGCAGGTCCTAATGCCTGCCCCTTTGCCACCCAAACTATATCCTTAAGAAAACTTTCTCAGGGAGACAGATTTGAGACCCTTCTCCCATCTCCTTACATGGCACCCGTAATACTAAACTTCTCTGCTGTAACCCCTGCTGTCTCTCCTCTTAAGCAATGGGCAGTGAACCTGGTAAGGCTGTAACAAGAGTGGTCTACTTAGAAGTTGGCAAAGGGTACAGTTATTCTTAATGCCCAGGTTTAGGTGTTTCAATATGTTCATTCCTTGATTTCAGCTGTGCTTGAAGACACTGGACGGGAGGCAGGTAAAGAAGGAAGCCTTTGTAGAATACAAGGGATTCAGATCAGACCATGTTGGGCAGCTCAGTGCAAGACTCAAAAGAGTTAGTCACCAAACTTCACAAAAGAAATAGAAACCTCTCCCTTCTTCCTGTTTTAATTTACCTTTACTGAAGGTGGGCTTCATAAACTCATTTTAAAAAAATCTATTCTGTATTTGGTAAAATTGCCAGAAGATGCACGAAGAAAAAAAAAAAAAAACACAGATCAAGTCTCCCCCACCCCTTCACATCCACCCCCACCCCACCTCCACTGCCCCTTTGCATTGCTATGCAGAGCAAAGGGTGGGGACAAAGTTACTAAACTATTGGCTTTTGTACCTTCAAAGCTCCTAGCTCTGTGGCTTTGACCTCAGGTTTCCTCATATAAAACCGTGAGAAGATTGCCCAGCACTTGACAAGTGCTGTGTGAGCATTTGCTTTTAGTAGTAGCATTTGCATTTCTATCTTAAGTAGAATTCTTTGTCCATAATCAGCCAATTCCTACTTTCTCTGCTACCCTCACACTCATCCCTACCAGTGACTTAGGACCTACAAGAATTTATTCCAAATACTTTGATTAAAACCATTGTTTCCACAGTTGAGAAAGTAAAAACTACTCTCCTTTTTATGTGGGTCTTCTAGAGAAGAAACTTGAAGATTAATTAATTAATAATTAAGCTACTCTGAATTATTAAGAGTAGCTTGAAGATTAAGCTACTCTCAAGAAAAAGAAAAATGGGCAGGCAGTTCTCATTGCTGTCCTCTCTTAAATTTCATCCATCTGCTGCCTTGATGGTGCTGCCAAAGCCCATTTCACCTTTCACTTCATTGATTTGTTCATTCAACAGCTTCCCTGCTGATTCATTGGTCTCACAGTCAACTTGTCAACATTTTGCCTTATCGATTCAGGAACACCAGTGGGTGGAAAAAGAAGGTAAGTGCTGGCTATCCTGTGGCAGGAGATAAAAAACTGACTTGTTCTTTACCATTCTTCTGCTTTCAATGACATTTCCAGGAATGCCATGTAGCAAAAGCAGAGACAGCCCTCAAGCGTCCAGAAACATGTTTCCATGCTTTGTTGATTCATGGGACACAGGACTCAACTACAGAGGGCCTGCCCAGGGTAGGAGTCTGTGTTCTCAACAATCATGGCCTAAATACTAACAACTGTGACAGGCAGCTATTCACAATGAAGTAAATACAGAACCGGGCACAAAGGTATTCCGCAATGGGTTTGGAGCCTGCACTATTGAACTTGATTCATTCCCCATAAGTCCAGGCTTCTCCAGCCTGCAAACATAAATAAGAAAAGTCATTTTCCTATTATTTACAAGAACTTCAAGAGTCCATTTATCAAATAATCCAGGGGCTCAGCCCTCTTCCTGGGAATTGTCAAAGGTGGTGGTATTTCACGAGCTTTCCCGAGTCTGTTAATCTCTGTGTCCATGGCCTCAGACCATCAATCCTCACTCTGTCCACAGGCCACGTAGGCCAATGCCAGGTGCCGTTCACTCTTCTAGAACTGCTGGCCTGCCTCTGGTGATGCTGCTATTCCATATTGCTCTTGGTTGGAGATGAAAGGGAAGATAGGAATGTTTCCTCCTCCCGCATCTGGGGTGCCAGAGATGCCTCCTCTACACACCTGGGACCAGGGTGGAACTTTTGATGAGACTTCATTTAAGAGTCTGAGAGAACAGAAAGGAATGGTAACCTTGCTGATCCAAATGTGGTCCATGCACCTCCGATGTGGGAATTGGATAGCAATGCAGAATCTCAGGTCCCATCCTAGTACTCTAGAGACATAATCTGCATTTTAACCGAATCCTCAGGAAGTTTCATGCAAATTAAAGTTCCAGAAACATGGATTTCAACAGAGAGGTGCTTTGATCTGCATGCGACTATCTACCATGTGCCTCTCCAGAGCCACTTCCCACCCTCTCTGCCTCATTCTCTGCCGGGGATGCTGACCTCTATGGACCACATGGGCAGGGCTTCCATTCCCTCTAGCTTCAGAGGGTGGGAGGGAAGTGGGGCTAGGCTGCCTTGGGCTGGCTATGACTCTTTCCATTGTGAACTGCCCAGAGGAAGCCCCCCATTCCTTGGTCTAACACTTTCTGTAGAGGGTCTTGCTTCCTTCCCTGGGAATTGCCTCCTTTCATGTCTGATAACTAGTCCATACTTTCGATCACTTTCATGGTTTCCCCTCTAGACCCAGGAGAGAAATAATATTAAAACACTGTAGTTCTATATTAGCACATCTCCCAACATCCAATTATGTAGCCTTAGAGAGCAGTCCACATAAGGAAGACGGCAACAGCCCTGCCATCTTCTACATTTGAATAGTCTTTTCTCCATCATTAGTTCTACCTCTGCATATCCAGCCAGCCAGCATATCCATCTTAGCTCCCTGTACCCTGAGAAACAGCTCAAATTACAGTAAGCACATCCTCCCTTGAACACCCGTGATTTTTGAAAGTTATAGAAAGGTTTCCACTATTGTCCACTTACAATCCATTCTCCAATCAGGAACCAGAGTCCTCCTCCTAACTGTAAATCATACACCACCCTTCTGCACAAAAGCTTTATGTGGATTTAGTTTGTACTTAAAACGTAAACCATGGAGCTGCAGATCCTGAAATGCAGGTTTTAGGATACAGGAAGTTTATTGGGGAAGTGCTCTCAGGATCAAATCTTGTGGAATATGTGAAGGGGGTAGGATTGGACACAGAGAGAAATTGGGCTGCAACGCAGTCACAGCAAAAGCCTCCACTGACAGAATGGGTTTGACCATAATGAATCATCCCTAACCAAAGCAAAGGGGAGGAGGCTTTGACCTCATCCCCCCTTTCACGTGGCTGTCCTTGGGAACACAGTGTGACCCTGGATCACTAGGCTTTCTTCAGCCAAGGGCTATAGCCAGAGGGGTTTCAAGCTGCCCACACTCTTGGCAGCTGGGGAAGGAACACTCTATTTGCAAGGACAGTGGGCTGGGAGTTGGATCTGCCTAGCACAGCACCGTCGACTACATGTGGCCTATAATCCCCCAGGATCTGGCTCTGTTTACCTATATAACTCCATCTTACCCCTCACAACCCCCAGTACTGTAGTCACACTGGCCCCATGCACACGCCTCCTGCCCAGACCACACTCTCACCGGACATTGGTGTGGCTGGCACCTTCCTGCAGGTCTTAGGTCAGAGGTCATTGCCACAAAGATACGTTCTTTAACTACCTATTTAACATAGCTCTGACACTTTCCTTGCCTGTGGCCATTGTGTCATAGTGCTTATTTCTTCCATAGAACTTATCACATAATGGAAATATTTATTTTACTTATTTAACTGCTGCTCAAATGTTTCTTAAGAGTGGAGACTCTATTGTTCTTCTTCATTCCTTTTCCCTCAATGCCTAAACTAGGAGCTGAAACACAGTAGATGCTATTAATGAATGAATGAAGGAGTGAACTGCATTCTAAGCTGGAGTTGCTTTTTTAATGTTCATGCTTTTAGAGGCATGATTTTCTCTGACTGGAGTGCATTGACTTTCCTCCTAAAAAATTCCTGCTTGGCTCAAATATTAGATTCTCTATAAAACATTTCCTTCTGCTCTGAAAACTCTCTTCCCATCCCACCAGTCTCAGTGCTTGGTGGCTAGCACAATGCCCAGCACAGAGGAGGTAGCAATAATGGCACAAATATTTATTGAATGCCCACAGTGTGTCCAGCATTGCTATGTGTAGGGGATACAATATGAACAAAACAGACAAAATCCTTGTCCTTGTTAAATTGGCATTCTAGTTGGGGGGAGACAGATATAAACAAAATAAATAGTTCAACTCTACATGACAGCAGGAAGGGGGAATAGGAAATACTAAGTGGCATTGCGAGAACTAAAGAGAAGAGGCAGTGAATACCTCAGAGACGTGAAAGACGCACAGAAAAGAATCCGTGAACGTCTGGGTGAAGAGGGGTCTAAGCAGAGAGCAAGAGCTTGGGATTGAAACGGCCTGGTTTCTTCAGGGAGCAGCACTGGAGCCAGTGGAAGGTGGGCAGCCAGGAAAGAGAAAAGATGGGAGAAGTAATAGGGCCCAGGCCACAAGGGGTGTTGTGAGTCAGTATCAGTGATCCGGGGCCACGGGAGGCTGCTACTGAGCATAGGAAGGACACAGACTGATGGAATCTGAGAGCAGGGTGAATGGAGGCAAGTATGGAAATAGAGACACCTGTTGGGGCCACTGCCAGAGCCAGGAGAGCTTAGACTTGGGTGGTGTCAGTGGAGATGTTAAGAAATGGTCAGGTTGTGGATCTATTTTGAAGACAGAGGTATTAAGATCTGCTCTTGGACTGGAAGCGGGATGAGCAAAAGGAGTCAAGGATGACTCAGAATTTTCACCCAAGCCTGGGACTGCCCTTTCCTGCAACAGCAAGATGGTGGGCCGAGCAAGCTGGTGGGGAGAGTAGAAATCTGACATCTGATGTGATAAGTTTCAGGTGCCTGTGTACATATCCAAATGGAATTATTAAGTTACCCACGAGGTAGTAAGAAAACCAGGGATACAAATGCAGAAGACTTCTCTGAGAACAAGTAACTACATCAAATCATGAGACTGATCAAGAAGAGGCTTTATAAGAAGTGATAAGAGCAGGAAGGATTCAGTTGTGATGTCCAAAACACGGATTTCATACCAATGCATTCTTGTACAATACTGTAAAATTCTCAGTGATGCATGATGCTACACACTGGCTGCACTGGAAACGTGGTCATGTAGGGAAGATAAAAGACGCCAACTTAATGGCCTTCACATTCTCCTTCTCTTCCTTCTCTCTCTCCCACTTCCTCTTGTCCACTTTCAGCTTTTTGTGTCTCTCTTGCCAATTCCCTAATCTTACCAGTGGCCACCCAAGGCATTTTAGCTACCAATCAATTAAAGACTACTCACTTTTAGTAATGTGACCTATTTTAACATAAAATACACTTATTCTAGACATTTTATTTTCTTCTCCTAAACCAAATTCTTCCTTCAGAGTTTTGTGGACATAATTAGAGGAAAATATTTAGTATCACTTTGCATTCTTCTGGGGAAGACCAGAAAACAAAAGGGAATGTGTCAACAATATACAGTTAAAGGATAAAGTGACATTGGATCTCAGAAAGACAAGAGGTCAATGTTTTCATCATGAAATAACAAAATGCATATGCTTGAAAGGCAAACTGTATTATTCTTGCCTACATTCAAGGAGAGAATGGAAACTATGTGTTATAACTTTTCTAAAACTCATTGGCAAGAAAAATCATTTTTACATACTCTTTAATTGGTAATGGAAACACAATGGAAGTTCAGAATTATATGGGCTTCAATTTTTCAAATTATCTCATTACTTACCAGTACCTATATTGGGTTTTAATGCATTCCACTTAGAACATTTTCTAATTCAACTGAAAAGCATTGATTTTAATAAATGGTAAAATGAATTATTACCCTACCTGAGATGTTTCTATAGAAAAACACTCTCATTGGCAGGATTGCTTTCTCTTCGTGGTACATGAGGTAATAGTTTATAATATACTTGATGCTATCTTAAATTTTATATATGCTCTACCAGGTATATGTATACACACACAAGCCTAAGTTTGTAAAAATGTAGATACAATGCCATTTAGAGTGGTACCATAAAGAGGTTAATAACTTAGTACGAAGCATATTTATTTATTTATTCCTTCAACAACCTTCAATAACATACATGTTGAAGACACATATCAGTTGTACCAAGTACTAAGAATATTATAGTGAACAAAACATACGTAGTGCCTGTGCTTAGAAATTTCAGTTTACCTTAGGATTCAGGGAATAAAAGAAGTTTTTTAATTAGTGTTGTAAATATCATAATAGATGACATTAGGGGTACAAGAGGAATATAGAGCAGAGATACTTGAACCAATTAATTCCTGTTATAGGAAGTGATATTTTTGGCTTAATCTAAGAAATAACGAAATTAGTGAATAGTCAGTGAATTTGAGATGCATGTGACTTTATGTCAGGATTTGATGGTGCTGAGATATTTTTAATGCCATATTTACTTGTGATTTGCCAAGTCTATTTTAGAAAACATACATTACAATTCTTTTTTAAACTTTTTTATTTATTTGTTTATTTATTTTTGAGACAGCATCTCACTCTGTTGCTCCAGACTACAATGCCATGGCCTCATAGCTCATAGAAACCTCAAAGTTTTGTGCTCAAGTGCTGCTCTTGCCTCAGCCTCCTGAGTAGCTGGGACTACAGCATGCTCCACTATGCCCAGCTAATTTTTCTATTTTTAATAGAGATAGGGTCTCATTCTTGCTCAGGTTGGTCTGGAGCTCCTGAGCCAAGCAATCCACCCACCTTGGCCTATCAGAGTACTAGTGTTACAGGAGGGAACTGCCATGCCCAACCTGTAATTCATTTTTATAAGGAAAAGCAGGAGAAATAAATGATAGGCAGTAATACTACCAATACCTCTGTCATCTGATACATCTACACATTTTTCTACAAATGAAAAGGTATAGTCTATTCTGAGAGGCTAACACCCCTCATAGAAAAATTAACCAAAACAGCAAAACCAAAAGGTTTAAAGTAGAATAAGTCAAATATTAGGTGTTCCCTGGTACTTCTTGGGGGAAATATTCTGAGATGTTGATTTATTTTTATTCTGAACTTTGACAATAACTTTGATGGCCACAGCCACTTTCATCTGAAATTATATGTTTCAGCTGATCTAAATGAAAGAAAACATTTCAGGTACACAATGAACACTACCTCTCAGATAGTACGTTGGCCCATTCACGTGGTTTGCTGGCTGAACCCATCTCCTTTTCGTCATGTAATCACACAAAAGATCCCAGAGGCCACAATCAGATGACCCAGAAAAAATGGGAGAAGAGAAAGTCTGTCTCCAGCAGGCACAGGGTAGGACAGTTGGCCCAGACAGGCCTGCGGGGCTTTCTCTGGACCTCCGTGCTTTTAGATTTTACCATTTTACCCTCATTTTCAGAACTGCCTAAAAATACATGGGAAATTCTCAGAAGCCACTGAAAAGATAAGAAAAAACTATCACAGTCAATACATTTGGTGTAATTATGAACTAGGTTCAATTTTTAAGCATTTAGTATGAATTCTTTCCTTCAAATGGAAAAAAAAAATTGGTAAATTTAAGCACTAATATAGATATTATTATCTATAATATAGATAGGGGGGAAAGCCCAAAATTAATGAGAAACAAAATGATTTATGAGAATTCTAGATGCATATCACATAATGCACTTCATAAAAAGATGAGTTTTAACTAAACAATTTAGTCCTAATGAAACTAATAATACAATCTGTCACTGGCAAGTAGACCTATGGTTCAAAAGGCAAAAAAATGAATTAAAACTACAAAAAAAATGAATTTGCCATTTGATTATTGGCAGGATACATTTGACTAGATTTTCTTAAGTATACATACATAAGTGTAGAAAGAAAACGCACAGAGAAGAAATCAGGTCAGAGTACCACAAATTTCTCTAGAATACAACTCCTCAGGTTGAGTTAATGGGAATAGAGAGAAGATAATGGGAGACGTACACCCTGTTCAAGATTCGGACTCTAAGTTACATTCAACGCTAAAAAGAGAAGGGAGAGAAACATGAACCAGTGCAAAGTGGAGTATGAGGAACAAGAAATACACACAGGAGGAACAGATGGGATGGTGCTGACTCCTCATGGCCCAGGTGGGAGGGAGGAGGGGAGAGAGTCCGCAGAGAGGGGAGCCTGAGGACACAGACAGCGGCAAGTAAGGCACTGGGTGAGAGAATATCAATCAGTAATCATCAGCAAGGGACAGGGTCCCCAGGTATAAAATATAAAAGAGAAACCCCACTCAGTAGGCCCCAGAGATAGACCTCAAATATAAACCAGAGAGTTCTCACGGTTGTATGAGCAATGTGCGGATTTGCGTTGAGCCACCCCCATTTGTATTATCAGTTGCAAACAGTGAACTGTCAACCGGATATGCGACTAGGTGTGATTTGTCCTTCATAGTGATTCTGTATTAATGCATTTCTGCCAACATTTAAATATCAACACCATTTGCCTTTTTAAAAATAACACATTTTTAGCTTCCCTTGAAAAATTAAAAAAATCTGGCAACACTGGAATCATTTGCCCAATTTGTCCTGCTCAATATCAGCCCATGTTATTTACTTTTGTGAGTTGCTTCTGTGGACATTTCAGTCTATGACCTCCTCATCTACAGTTGTCACCAGCATTGGGCAATTTCAAGACATCTGTCTAATCAGAGACAGAAGGAAGTTTATGAATGCACAAAATAACTGAACCCATGACTTATTTCTTGCTAGCACCACCTTATTATAGCAATTTAAAAATTCTGTTGCATTTATTTATATTTTTCTCTTCGTATTAAATTCCTGTCTTAAATTCAATTCAAAACTCAAATAGAACAAAAAGCTATTTTAAAAATTTCTCCACCAGGGTCTTATTCCTTATCCATTGTTTCTTTCCCAGCACCTACTGAGAAGTGATTGAATGAACCTTGCAAATCACAGATAATCCCACAGTAACCAACACTGGACCAAAGGCCCCAAATACCAGCTGGGTCAACACCCATGGAAACTGCTGGGCCACTGGAATATAGTCTATGTGCTTTGTTGGAAACTACCTGATTCTGTTCCAATCCACCTGCTATATAATCTGACAACAGGAGGGGAAAATGTGAGCCTGTCCATATGGAAAGTTAATTCTGAACCAGAAAAGGAAACTCCAGGAGAAATGTAAGGGGAGATTAACATAAATTATATATAGTAGAGTCAAATTTTAGTCATTATAATACTAATGTTTGGGGTAGTACTGGGTGTGGAAGGTGGAGAAAGGACAGATTTTTTAAATTTTTCTAGTGATCTATTGTTCTCAGTCTCCTAGTTCTGATGATTCAGAGATATCAACTTGTTAATTTAAAAATGTTTTAAGAATTTTTTAAAACCACAGTCTCTTCCAGTTTAAAGCAGATAAATTTGGGATCTATTCAAAGTTCAAACACCCCAGTGGAACTATCTTTTTTCTTTACAGCAAGGTGTCTTTCCCACTCTCTCAATTAAGTATCTGCATATGACACTGGTAGAGGAGCCTCTGAATCACCTGGGGAGGGTGTGAATGTAGTGAATTCCAGCCAGTGTAGCTTGTCCTGGGTTACAGTGTGTTGCATTGCACCCCACAAGGTTGCTAACACAACAAGTCCTGTTGTTATGGAACAGTTGACAGTTCCTCTTGTTTTCAAGGAAGAATGAAGATTTTACAGGGACGTATTTGGAGTAATGAAGAAAGGCAAAGGCATTATCTAGCAGCCCCAGTACAGTCGCCCTGACTGAGATAAAAGACACAGGTCACCTTCATCTTGTAAGATATCTGAGGAACTCAAGTCAGATTTTGATGCCATCGAGAGACTGATGACTGATGGTCTCATGCCACCTACCAGTTCCCAGACTCAGAGAGCTCCTGTGGAACTCCTTTTTCTGAATGGTCCAGCCCTTCCAAATCTACTACACAATTTATCAGTCAATCATACTCACACAGCCCCAGTACGTGTTTCAAGAGTTTGTTGGTTTGAGTGTCCGATTTCTCAGCACATATTTTCCCATAGACCCTGTATTAGAAATTACAGTTAAATCCTCAAAACTGCCCACAAAACGCTCTTTAAAGTTAATGTATTTGAAATATATACTACAAATGGTACTATATTTATTAACTATGCTTAACCAGCATTTAAAACTCTGTTTATACAGGGAAATGCATTCCACCTCACAACTGGAGATGCCAGGATTGCCTGAGACAGAGGAGAATTAAGGGTAAGAGGGAGGCTTTGGATAGCAGAGGTACCTGAGACATCTTCACTCAATGGATGTGAGAGGAAGCATCCCAAGTGGATACCAGGCCACCATGATGGATGCAGAAAGGGCCAGGCTCTTTCTGCCTTTCCAGTTAGATCAACGGAGGGTAGGTTGCATGTCCCAAACACACTTGTATCCTCAGGATGACTCAGCACAGGGTTCAAACACTGATGACACAGACATGCGCCAGCAAGGAGGAAGATGGATGTTATTGGGCAACACCTAACATGTAGGCTATGTATTTAGGCTTTTTACATAGCTTTAAGTGTCAGATACCTTTTTCATACAATGTGTGTTGCTGACTAAGCTGGTATTTTTCCACAGGTCTGCTGTGTTCTAACAATGAACTCCTACTCACTTTATTAATTTAAAAATATTTCACTTTGAGTTTCTTAATATGGCTATGATAAGAAAAATATTGACTTTCCCTTAACCATTGTACAGTGGTACATGACTTATTTATCATAAGAAATCACAAAAACAATGCTTGTTCTGGCTCACAGATCAAAAACCCTCTCTTAAGAGGTCAAAGGAGATACATTTTGTGAGTGAACTTTATAAATTCCTATATAAATACTATTAATATTATCTTTCCATTATTATTATTATTATTATTGCCATCTTCTCTTATCCATTCAAAAAAATAAGATACCTGAAAAACAGATCAGGACTGATGGAAATTATATTTCACCTAAGCTTTTGACTTTTCTGTAATTTGGGATGAATGAATAAACAATATTAGCACACACACAGGCACACACAACCTATAACAGAATCTTAAATATGATTTTTTTAAGGTAAATAAAATAAGCACTAATTTTCCCTCTAGGAAACTCATGAATTTTCTGTAGCTTAGCAAAATAACTCTATAACAGGCATTTGCATTCATATTATTGGTTAATAGCTTTGCATTAACCTACATAAACCATGAAACCACTTACCTGTGTTCTAAACATTGCTTTTTTGCTAAAATAATCATTCTTTTCTCTTAAATTTTTACCTGAGTATCACTTTAAAAACTGGCTGTGATTAGCTCAGCCTTGAGTTTGCCTGGCAAGAGCCTCAGAGGCCAGCTACAAATAGCTTCATTTCTCTGGTAGAAGTCTGTTCCTCATTATCTTGAATACATTCTTTCTTAGAAACTACAGCCTACAGTCTTTCAAACTTCATTCAGTCTGACAAAATATAATGAACCTTCCCCATATGAGGAGACAGTGAGAGCCAGGGGCAGAAGAGGGAAAGTAATCCAATGTCTCCTGTCCCTGACTCGTGCCTGGGGGCATCCTGTGCCATTATCTGGGATAGAGGACAGGAGACTTTCTTCCTACCCACAAACTACACACCAACAAATTAAAAACTGGTGGGCTAATCCTGGCTTTGGAAGAGGCTGTGCCCCCAAGAAAACATATGTGGTCTTTGAGTCCTCGCAGGATGAGCATTGGTCAAACTATGATTTCAAATGAAACATCTGACTTCTACCTCCATTTGCCTGAAAGGTAAATCAACAAATGAATATAAAAAATACTCTTTCTCTTTCTTACTCTAAAAGAGCTAAAGAAATCTGAATATCGTCTATTATACTGGAAAAGTCTATTATAAGGCAGGACTATAACAGCTCAACAAAAGGCAATGAGACTAGTGTGAAAATCCAGGCAGGAAGGCCAGCAAGAAATAAATTTCACTAGTGAATTCAGAACCAAGTCTGCCTAGCCTTAAGCTCAGTATTCACCTCTGGGATAGGGAATGTCTTATAACATGCCCTTTTATTCATCTGGAGCCAACACACCAAGTATATCATAATTTCAGCTGCCCCTGATGGATGAAGAGAGCTTGAGCAGATCACTCTAGTAAAGTGTTGAAGACAGTATCTGGCACACAGTGGATACTTAATAAATACTGGCTGAACTTGCATCCTCCTCTTTCTTCCAAGGATTTCTCATTTGGAAAATAGTCTAATTTTTCTTTCTTTCTTTTTTAATTAAATCACAGCTGTGTACATTTATGCAATCGTGGGGTACAATGTGCTGGTTTTATATACAATTTGACACATTTTCATCACACTGGTTAACATAGCCTTCACGGCATTTTCTTAGTTATTGTGTTAAGACATTTATATTCTACATTTAGTGAGTTTCACATGTACCCTTGTGAGATGCATGGTAGGTGTGGTCCCACCCATTCCTCCCCCA